>CAOJBI011658507.1:0-10176 GCA_948277035.1 Euphorbia corollata
TCCCATACCATCACAATCTCGAAGTCCTCTCATTCCGGTGTGCATTCGGTTCATTCCTGTCCCCATCGACATCCCTCATGGCCGCTCTTTGATCAGGTCTTCCTACCCCGGCGCCACCCCTCTTGGGACCGGGTCGTTACACCGCGCGCTCACAGGCATAAAATTTCACAAAGGGGAATAGTGGTAGATTCGACTAAGATAGAAGTAATTGAGAAACTACTCACTCCTAATTGTGTAAAGTCTATTCGTAGTTTTTTAGGTCATGTTGGGTTCTATAGGCGTTTTATCAAAGATTTTGCTAATATTGCTAAGCCCTTAACTCAGTTGTTACTTAAAGATGCTACATTTGATTTTTCTGCTGAATGTTTAGAAGCCTTTAATGTCCTAAGAGAAAAATTTATTAAAGCACTCATTATGGTAAGCCCGAATTGAAACCTTCCATTTGAACTAATGAGTGATGCTAGCGATTTTTGTGGAGGAGCATGTCTAGGACAACGTATGAATAAAATTTTTCAACCTATTTATTATTTAAGTAGGACATTAAATGAAGCACAACAAAAATATATAACAACTAGAAAGGAATTGTTAGTCATAATGTTTGCATTTGATAAATTTTGTCCTTACCTTGTGTTGTCTAAAGTGATAGTTTATATGGATCATTTTGCTCTTAATATTTGCTAGTAAAACAAGATGCTAAACCAAGATTAATTCGATGGAGACTAGTACTTCAAGAATTTGACTTAGAGACTAGAGATAAGAAAATAATGGAGAACTTTGTGGCTAATCATTTATCTTGATTGGAGTTTGGAGCAAAGGAAATTTTAGCACATGGAGAAATTAAAGATTATTTTTCGGATGAGCAATTTTTGTCCACTAGTTCATCACCATGGTATGCCAATTTTGCTAACTTCTTGGCAGGTAATATCTTCCCTTATGACTTGATGTATCAAGAAAAGCGTAATTTTTTATCTGATGTTATGCATTATATATGGGAGGATCCTTACTTATTCAAGGTATGTGAAGATAATACAATTAGGAGTCGTGTTCTTAATGAAGAAACTAGACCTATCTTGAAGTTATGTCATACTAGGGAACCGGGTGATCATTTAAGACTAAACAAAATAGTTGCTAAGGTTTAATAATGTGCGTGGTTTTTATTGACCTATACTTTATTCAAAGATGCTTTTGATTTTATGCGGTCATGCAATAGATATGCCAAAGAACCGGGAACGTATCTAGGAGAAATGAGATACCTCTAAATAATGTTTTAATATGTGAAATTTTTTATGTTTGGGGTATTGATTTCATGGTTCCATTTCCAATTTCTTCAGGTAACCAATATATACATACTTGTAGTCATTGATTACATGTCTAAATAGTTAAAGCGGTATCCTTACCAACTAATGATACTAGGGTAGTTACTAAGTTCTTAAAGAATAATAGTTTCACAAGATTTGGTACACCTAAAGCGATTATTAATGATGGTGGCACTTACTTTTGCAATAAGCAATTTGATCATAGGTATGGAGTCACTTATAAGGTAGCTACACCGTACCACCTGTAAACTAGCGGACAAGTAAATATTTCAAATGGGGAATTAAAGAGCATCTTAGAGAAAACTGTTAATGCTTCGAAGAATGGTCTTTGAAACTTGATGATGCATTGTGCACATATAGGACTAAATTTAAAACCCCTACAGATATGTTACCATATCATTTAGTATTTGGTAAAGCATGTAACCTACCTGTCGAACTTGAACATAAGGCATATTGTGCTTTAAAATTTCTTAACTTTGATACTTAAGTGAGATGTGATAATAGGTTGATGCAATTGAACGAGTTAGAATAATTTCACCTTAGTGCATATGAAAATGCAAAATAGTACAAGGAACGCACGCACAAAGAAGTGGCATGATCAACATATTCTTTGTAGAAATTTTTCCGTTGAAGACAAGGTGTTGCTTTACAACTTGAGGTTGCATTTCTTTGCTGGAAAACTTCGATCAAAGTGGCATGGTTCGTTTGTGGCCACTGATATCTTCCCCAATGGATTTTAGAAATTAAGTGAGGTGACGAAGAACCATTCAAGGTTAATAGATACCGAGTGAAACATTATGTGGATGGTGAATTTGAATCTAAAGGTATCACTATCTTCCTCCAAGATCCAATTCAAAATTAAAAGGAGTAAAGTCGAGCTAATCGATTATAAACTTAGCACTTATTAGGGGCAACCTAATTTTTTGCATTTTTTTGTATTTTTATATATTTATTTTATTTATAGAGACTAAAGGTTCAAAGAAAATATTGAATACAAGTCAAATCAGAGGGATCGTACATATTAAGTAGAAAATGTAATAATAATAATAATAATAATAATAATAATAATAATAATAATAATAATAATAATAATAATAATAATAATTATAATCACAATAATAAATAATAAAAAGAAAAAGAAAAAAACAAAAAAAAAACTAAAAGTAACCACCCTTAAGGGGGCCACATTTTGTTCAAGAAACAAAATGCCTTGGTCCCCGATTGGAAATATCTAATCGGGGACCAAGCATTCTACTTTTGAGGAAGCAAAACGTCATCCCCAATTGGATAGTAAGCCTCAACGTTCAAGTTTTAAATTTTTTTTCTTTTTAATTAATTAATCAATTTATTTATTTTTCTTTTCTTATTTTAACTTTTTCTTTTAATTTATTAACAACTTTTCTACTTTACCTTCTTCCCTAATTTCTCTCATTCTTGTATACGAAATCTCCTTCTTCTTCCCATCTTTATTCATTCTCAAATATCTTTGCCTTATCAATTTTACTCATCAAAATCATGTATCCATTTGTTTTTAACCATGAATTTCTTCCTTCTTTACTTAAATCATTAAAAACTCCAACTAAGAAACCCTAACTTTTTTGTTTTTAAATTCTTCAAATTCTTCCATGGCTTCAAAGGAAGGAGTTAGAGATAAATTTTATGAAATTTTTTATTTTGATAAAAAAAGGTCATTCTTCTTGGCCTAGTGATTGTGAGCGGGCGGGGGGAGAACGCGAGCGCGAGGGCCGGCAGCAGGAGGCTCGGCGCCATTCGCGGGGGCGTGTGGTTTCGATTATTGCCTGATCTTGAGATCGTGCACGCGGTTGTGTGATAAAAATATGATTCCTCGAAAGCCAGTTGTGAAATTTCGTGGTAAAAATATTCTGTGATAAATTTCCACTGGAAATGTCTCCTGGGTTGTTATGCGAGAAGACATGATCACAGCCTTTTGATTTGAAGTAAAAACAAGGTTTAAAACTTCAATTAACAATAAAACTCAGAGTCGCCACCTGGTTCAGCTCTACCAGGAAATTATGGTATAAAAATTCATTTTTGTAAATTTAAATACCGAAAGAGAAATTCTGGGTAAGGGCAAAAGAGTTACTTTTCACAATTTGATTCAAGATATAAGATATTCCATGAATTTATTTCAAAATGAGAAAATATTCCTAAGTCCGGTTTTATTTTTGCATAAAAATAAAACAATAGAGATATATCACAATTATTTCCTGTACAACAGTTCACATATGTCAGCGGGTTAGTTGCAGAAAATAAATGTTAGTTGTTAGTAAGCGTTTCCCCAGTGTTTGGGGATTTTGGCTTTTAATATTACATAGCTTTGTCACAAATTACATTGATTTGTAATAAATAAATGAACCACCACGAAACGTAGCGAGTCCGCTAGCAGATTATGGTGAATTGATTACTGTAAATAATGAATTAAAACCACCACATTATGGTGAATTGACCACCACATTATGGTGAATTGTGCGAGTAATTAAATTATTGAATTAAAACCACCACATTATGGTGAATAATGCTGGTAATTTAAATACTGAAATTAAAACCACCAGATATCGTAGCGAGTCTGCAAGCGAAATATGGTGAATAGTGCTGGTAAGTAAATACTGAAAAGTAAAAGACTTTAAAGTAAATACTGAAAAATAAATGAGTAAGGTCAATTATGCGATATTTTCCCACTTTCGTTAGGAATTTTATCGCAGTTAATTTATTGCGTCAAGTTAGGTTAATTAAATGGTGTTTTCCCACTTTCGTAAGGAATTTTACCATAATTATTATGTGAAGTTAGGTTAGCTGAGTTAGCGATCCTCCATTTATTATGGGGAAAATATATACATAGGTATATATGAATTTAAACAACTTTAATCACCACAAAATGGGATAAATACCCCATAATATGGTAAAATGACCGATATAAACAATATATATATACTATATATATTAATAATAAAATATATATAAATATATAAATAAGTGCATATATATATATATATATAAGTAAATATATGTATACAACAAATATATATATATGAATATATATAAACGAATGATTAATGAAGTTGATCAATTAGGGTTTACCCTTAACGTACCTTTTCTGAGTCCAAGATGGTCTGAGAGCCGGCTTGGAACCAATCGTGACAAAATTGGCGTTGAGAACAATTTTTCCGGTGCTACGGAAGTGAAAACCTTGAGAAATCAGGATAGAAATTCGAACCCTAAAAGCTTACCGGTGCTACGGTGAAAACATTTGAAAAGTTGACGAAAATTAACCCGAAAACTCGTAACTGAAAGAGTAACTTGATTTAGAAATCAAACCCGAGTTTAAAAACTTAAGTTGTATTGAAAACTAAGTTAAAAACGAGTAGAAATCGACGAAATACCATAAAAACCTATTTTTTTATTTTTTTTAAAAAAATTTTCCGTCCCCCTCCTTCTGAATTGGTGGGCTATTTATAGCCCACCAATTGACTAACTGGTCGAGCGACCAGTTACTCCATAGTGAGTAACTGGTCGAGCGACCAGTTACTCCATAGTGAGTAATTGGTCGACCGACCAGTTACTCCATCGTGAGTAACTGGTCGCTCGACCAGTTACTGAGTGGAGTGTGACATCACTCCACTCAGTAAGTGGTGGATGACACGCGCGCCTGCATCGCACCTGCGTCGTGTTTTTCCGGGTCTTTTCGACTGATTTCGACCTATCTTTCCGAGCTCTGATTCGGCCCAAATTGGTCGACTCCAGACTTGGTCCGGACCGGAATTTTTCGGTGTTTGAAAATAGTGATTCCGTGATTCGGTGCTTTATGAATAGTGATTTTCCAAAATTTTGATTTTCTGTGCATGATTCGTCTCCGTTTAAGCTCTCGAAACCCTAGAAATGAAATAGGAAATTCATCCTCATTGGGTGTACTACCTGGGTGAGCGGGTCACTTTCCAGTACATTAGCGAGTACATCGTGCCCAAGGATCCCCCCTTTGATATGCTATCTAGAGCTATTACCGATGGGATATACATAGGCACCGATCATGGTTTACTAGTGTCTTATGATATGGACTACACATCATTCAAAACGGCTAGATTGATGCCTCCTATTGGGGATTGCTTCGAGCATGCACAGCGGAGGCCACGTACTGTACTGTGGGGCTCCTACCATAGGGCTTCTATAGGGCAAGGAGGCGGAAGACCCTCTTGTAGTGTTGACTCTTCCGGTGTTGGCAGTTCACGTCCTCCCCCATGATCCAGTAGTGGGCCACATCCTCCTAGGCCTAGCAGTGGCGCTTCTAGGCCTCTGAGAGTTCCCCCATCCATTGCTGGGGCAGCCGGGCCCGTGGATCCTCTATTGGCTAGTGTGAGGCTTCCATATGAGCTAGCTTCTAGAGGCCCTAATGGCATGTCCCATCTTCATATTCCAGTCGAGGCACCTGATAAGAGCCTTCCTATTGCACACCTCACTGAGGTAACAAAAATGATTTGTTACGACATTTGCCTTGTTATTTTCTTAATACTGTTGCAATTTGTTGCAGGTGCCTAAGGGATATATCCAGGATCTCACTAACTTCATTGCTGGGATATCATTCTCGTATTCGCACCATTTGACCATGCACGAGAGTGATCGGGTAGGGGAGCCGAGGAGGAGGCCTCGACGTTGATTTTTCTTGCTTTTATGTATTATATATTATGTATGCTTTGTGAAATGCAGACTTATGTATGACCTTTATGTATGACTTGCGTGATTTTATGTTATGAAAAACTTTTCTTTATTAACGTATGGGTGTCAGACGACACTCGGTCACTAGAGATGGTGACTGGTCATCGTCGCCGGCGCTCGATCGCCGGGACCGGTGACTGGTCACCGTCACCGGCGCCCGGTCGCCGGGACCGGTGACAGGTCGCTGTTGCCAGTGACCCAAAGCCTATAAATTTAGCTGACTAACATCTTTATTCACACATTCTCTGATCTTTCTAACATTATGAATCCTTCTTTCAATCACTGCATACATTTTTGGACAAAAAGCCTTCTCAAGATTGAAAAGGTCAATCTAGGAAGATACGGCCTTGCCCCAGTTATTACACTTAGGGGAGTTGCTGTTGACTATGACTTCCTTCATGCTTGCGTTCGATTATGGGATCCTGAAGCCCATGTTTTTCATTTTGGGGACAATTGGTCGGAGATATGCCCTCTCTTTGAAGAATTCTGCTCAATTATCGAATGCGATCCTAATGGCCCACTCGTTCACAATGAGCACCGAGTAAGTAACTTTCGCTACTTTGCTGGCTTGTTTGGCTTTTCTTATCCTAAATCCAAAGGGATGATTGTGGATAATTAGAAAGCTTTGCTTTCCTCTCTTATTGATGAGTTCCTTGAAGCGGAGCTGGATATCCCAGAACAGATGCTTTATGGCCGGAGCGCTCTCGTGTTTTGCTTGGTAGATGGATTCCTCTTCAATAGGGATCCCGGGTTTGGTGATTTGTCACTTTGCCCCTTGATTAATCAAATGGAGATGGGGCACTATATTGGAGGGCTTGTGCTGGCAGAGACAATCCGGAGTTTGGATTGAGCAGCTTTGGGCTTTGAAGAGTGGACAGTCACACCCATCATTTTGCAGGTTTTTCTTCTTCCCCCTTCTTTTCATTCTTCTTCTTCCTCTTCTTTTCATTCTTCTTCTTCCTCTTTCAATGTGCTAATCAAAAAGATCAATTAACAGATTTGGCTGAACGACCATTTGAAAGTGGTGGCTCCCGTACTTGGGCCCAGTTACAACCCTTCAGAGTATCAGATGCGAAGGTCCTGCATTACCATGGGATCTGCAGATGCTTGGACTTCATGGCTGTTGCAGCTTGGTCCCAATGACATTTTGTGGTACATTTCCTGGTACCGAATGGGCGGTATTTTCCTGTCAAGTCGTGGACATACTCACATATACTTGCTGGGCTTTGCTCATAGCACATGGTACAGCGCTACTCGGGTTCAGAGACAGATGGGTGTTGACCAAACCGTTCCTGTTGTTAGCACGGTCCGCTCGACCAGATGAGGAAATTATCTGAATTCGCATCATGGGAATGACAAGAGCCGCACGAGCCGAATTGTCGTATTTATCCATCACATAAAAAGTCCAAAAACCCTAAAAATCGCGTCTGATTTCTCAAAACGGACTGAAAACTCCGAAAAAATCAAAACCCGATCAAATCGGGCCCTGCCTAAACCCTAGCCTCCCTTGAAAAGGGGGATTTTTGTCCCCCTAGGTAATTAGCCCGCGGGCTAATTACCTAGGGGGTAGCCTCCCCCTTTTCCCGGGAGGCTAACCCTAGTTGTCCCCCCAGGTAATTAGCCGCGTGGCTAATTACCTAGGTAATTAGCCCCGCGGCTAATTACCTATGTCCTCTATAAGGGGGTGCTCCTCCTTACATTTGAAACAAGTTTCGAATCCCGGTTTTCCCTAGAGCAAAACTCGTTAGTTTTCGCTCCGAAACGCATCAAAACCCTGCTGGATTCAATAATATTCAACCAAATCCCTTCGGGAAATCAATTTAAGTCAAGTTTCTCACGGAAATTATCGACTTAAACTCGATAAAACTCATTCAAAATCAGATTTACTCGTGATTATAGCTATAACTCGAGTCAAAACGCTCTTAAAACACCACAAACACCTACGAATCCATCTCCGATTCAACTTTCCTCAAAGTTTCTCGTCGAATCTATGGCAATTCTGTCCCGCACCAGCTCTCACGTCATCCTAGAATCACGAAAAGGTAACTGAGGGTATTGGCTCTACGCCTTAAACATTATTTATGATATTTCATTCGTTTACATAACATGCTTGAGGTAAAGAGCCACTGGCGCTGCTTTACCATTTATTTTTCAACAAATTGCGTTAATATGTGGAAATGAATTTACAAATGAAGACCGGACACCCTAAAACAAAGGGAAACCCTGTCCGGATTACTATGGGAAATCCCAAGTAGCGCCGTTACTCTGCCGAAATACCGGCTACATTTTATTGCTTTACTAAGCCGTCGTAATGCCAAAATTGTCATAAAAGTCATAATTCTCGATTTTTGAATAAAGTTAGTAACCATTATATCCGAACTCAGAATCTCTCTCTTCAGGTATAAAAATCCTACCCTGGATCAGTATACCACAATTCCCGGTGGAGCTGAACCGGGTGGCGAATCTTTTTCAGTAAAATAGGGTATTAACTTTGTTTTGCTTCTTTTTATTATCTTAAAAGAAAATCAAATTGAAAACGGTTTTCTCTTTAATAGAAATCATCCCTCAGAGATCGTAAGACTCTTCAAACCGAAACCCGGGTGAATTCACGCCTCGTGCAATTCAACCCAGTTCAACGAAACACAACTTTTCAGCCACGGAAAGGCCCGCCCGCTCATAGTGGCGACTCTGCTGGGGAGTGATTTTTATTAAAAACCTTGTTTTAATAAAAATCTATTTTGATATAATGATGAACTTTTATTCAAAAGCTGAGAATTATGACATTTACGATGGAATTGCCATTACGCAAATTCTAGGATTGCATCTTCACGAGCATAATCTCTTTACTGCCCACAGGTGTCCATCAGTGAAGTATTTGCCCAAGTCCTTTGTAGGACCTGGGGGTACGGATCTGATCACACCCCTTGCGTAACGTACAAGGAACTTTGATTCGCTTAGGGTCAAAGCCTCCAAGTATATTATATGTGGAGGAAGTTACTTTAGTTCATTTTAGGGCCATCGGACTTGGGTACACAAAGGCACATTGTATCGTTTCCAACCCTGATAAATACCGAATTCCTCATATAGTTGAACCATAGACACTTCCCTATAGGTTCCCCTAAACCTTGTGAGAACGCGAGTAGACTTTGCTAGTCCCCGGTTGACACAAAAGCGAAGATATTTATCGTGTGACATTGCATTTTCCTTATAATAGGATCTCAAAAACACAAATCCCGACCACAGAGTTATCTTCACTACTAAAATCACATCTCTGGTTTATACAAGCCAAATTCGACCCTAGAGTCCTCGTGACTGTAAAAGTCACTATTACGGCTGTAAAAGCCAACCGTTTGACCAAAAAGTCAAACTTCTCCAAATTTCGACCCTAGAGTCTCCGTGACTGTAAAAGTCACTATTCCGGCTGTAAAAGTCAACTTTTTGACCAAAAAGTCAAACTTCTCCAAATTTCGACCCTATAGTCTCCGTGACTGTAAAAGTCACTATTCCGACTGTAAAAGTCAACCGTTTGACTGAAAAGTCAAATTTTCCAAATTTTGACCCTAGAGTCTACGTGACTGTAAAAGTCGCTATTCCGACTGTAAAAGTCAACTGTTTGACTAAAAAGTCAAACTTTTTAAATTTCGACCCTAGAGTCTCGGTGACTGTAAAAGTCACATTTCTGACTAATAAAGTCAAATACTCGACTGTAAAAGTCACATTTCTTACTAATAAAATCAAATACTCGACTGTAAAAGTCACATTTCCGACTAATAAAGTCAATCCCTCGACTATTAAAGTCATCTTTGGACCAATGAGTCATCTTCGACCGACCTAAGAGTCGAGTCACTTCAAAACCGACCCCGAGTCGTGTTTGACCAATATAGTCAACACATCTTGACTATAAAAAGTCATCTTTGGACCAATGAGTCATTTTCGACCGACTTACGAGTCGAGTCATTTTAAAACCAACCCCGAGTCATATTCAACATACCTTGACTATAGAAAGTCATCTTTGGACCTATGAGTCGAGACTTATAAAGTCATATCTTCTAAAAGACTTAGGCATTCATGGAATGACCTGTATGTCTTGAATTTCTCCTTCCAATCAAAACACATCCTTTAAGGTTAATAC
>CAOJBI011659304.1:0-11522 GCA_948277035.1 Euphorbia corollata
GTTGGCAGCATGTATCTTTTTTCTCTGGTATTATTGATGAGAACTTGTTACATATATGTTTTTATATGAGATAGGGGAGCAACTGATGATTTGTAGCATACTTAATGTCGTTACTAATGTTGTTGCTTTTTACTTAAACAACGTAGTTGTAATTATTTGTACGATATTGATAACATTTACTTATTTTTCTTCAGGCATCAGCCCAAGTCTGATAGTGAAAGTGGGAAGCAACTCTCTAAATTAAGGTATTATCTGAAGTCTCATAATCATGATGTGCATCATTTTCTGCTTCTAAACTGGATGGATTTTTTCTCGTGAATTTTAGTGTCTCTTTCAGAATCTAAGTACCATCTTTAGTTTATACAGGTGACATATTTCTCATGCAGTAGGAAATTATTGGATTAGATAATTGATAATATAAGATTTCTTATGGACGAGTTATTTACTTATTGAGTAAAGTTACTTTGAGATAATCATTTATCCATATTGCCCTCCCCACATAACAAAGCCTAAGGTTAACTTACATGTGGAATTTAATTTTTTTGTGCTATTTCCATATTAAGGTTGAAACCATTTTTCTTTCTAACTGAAACTTGGAGTATGCACATTTGTTTTTATGTTTTTTTTTTCTCATTTGAATTGCATGTGTAGTTTGCACGTAGAAATTATTAGTATGGTTTTCAATCATTGCGCTTTCCATTGGTATTGTGGTGCAGGTTGTTAAAGTATTTAAAAGGTAAAAGCAATTTTGGAGGAATAATGAAATGTCATATGTTGGAGTGGGCTCCCTTCAATCCAAATTATATGAAATTATAATATTTATTATAATATTAAGGGAAAATTTTAAAAACATGACCTGTGGTTTCACTTATTATCAAAACGAGGACTTGCTTGTAATTAGTTGAGTTTTCTATGGATAATAGGTGATAATAAGTCCTCCAAATTATGAAAGTCCTCGTTTTGATAATAATTGAAACCACATGTCATGTTTTTGAAGTTTTCCCTAATATTAATTAGATATGAGTAATACGGACGGTTCTATTCATAGAACCGTTCGTATTGCTTTAAAAATAATAAAAGTAGAGAAGCATTACGGACGGTTCAACGTAATGAACCCTCCGGATTGCTGGTCCGGATAAGCAATACGGATGGTTCATTAATATGAACCGTCCGGATTGCTGGTTCAGGATAAGCAATCCGGACGGTTCAACCATTTGAACAGTCCGGATTGCTTCTTTTCCGGACGGTTCCCAACCGTCCGGAAAAGGCCCTCATTAATCCTTACGAGGGTTGTTTGGACGGTTCAAAACCGTCCGGATTAACCATTTTGAACCGTCCTAACAGCCCATTTTTGTACTAGTGATTGCATTTGTGACAATAATATTATCAGTAACTCTCATATTAGCGACGACCCCGTGACAACTATTTATCGTCACGTAATGTTATAGGTGACAACATTTCGTGTTTCTGTGACAACATTACTTGTCACAAAAAGCACAATTTCTTGTAGTGATCACTTTCATCGTTCGTGTATACGGGGGTTTGCCAAACTAAAGGAGTCAATAATATTTGTTGAAGAAGGATTAGATCAGTCCCAAAGTTTTGGTTCGAACCATCGAGAACACCTACTGTAAGTTTCATTAACTCTTTCAAAGTGAATTTGTCAGAATTTTAGGAAAAGGCATTGCGTTTAGAGTTGGCCATAGTTTAATGTCATTTCTCCTTTTAACTCAGTGTTCTTTTAAGTTGTAAGTCCTCCTCTTACTGATAGGGTGTATATTAGCAAGTTTAATAAACCACCGTGAGACTTGTTTTGTAAGCTAACGATTTATTAATCATCATGTTACATATATCACCACTTGTTGAGGATTCAATATGTGTATAATGGACAATCAATCATAGAATCACCGTATTTAAAGCAAATGCAATGACCATATGTATGCTTCAAGATCCTAATCGAACCTACCCTTCACAAACATTTAGAAGAGTTAGGACCAACCATTCCATATACTTATGATTCAAGACACCATCGAAAAGAAAGTTTAGTGTTTAAAAGCCTAAACACCCCTCTTCCTCCCCGATTGTAACTTCAAATGCATAATTACAGAAAATTTATAGCTATTAATATGAATGAACAAATGTGAAAGTATCAGAGAGAGAAATACCGTATCACCAAGTTCCTTTCAAAGTTTTCTTTATCTTTGCTGAATACCCTTTTCTCCTAGTGTATATGAAATCCTTCTTTTCTGGCTCCTCTCAAAGTGAGCACACACTATTTTTCAGTCGAGAATGTCCGAAAAGAAAAAAAAATCCCCCTTCTTCTGTCCTCCAGCTCGTTTTTATATAGTCCCACTTGTTACTTTACTTACTGCAGAGGTAAAACTCCCTCATTTACAAGTTTAACTTGCACCTCCTCATTCTCCAATTAAATCAGCCCAACTGTGCTTAATTTCCAGATGTCCCTCTTCTCATTGGCCATGCCAATACGGCTAGTCTAGCCTAGTTTTTACATGTAATAATAAAAACTAAAAAGATCAATAGCTTTCCCTTTTTTTTCTATCGTTAATTAGGCTAAAATTTATAGTTTACATGGGTTTCTTTTCTTTCAGTGGTTAAACTTATTCGAGGAAAATATTTTCACAATTCATTAACACCAGGAGCGTGTTTATTATACTTTTTCTTGAATATTGCATCGCCCTTGAACTATCCCGATATTCTTACTACCCTTAAAGGTGGAACTTATTGAACGTTTTTTTATGTGTCAGGTATTTGTTTCGGAATGATGACTAGCCATACGAGTTATGACTGATTCGCTACATTCATGTCCACGAGCATTCCGATGTCTCTTGATTTATTTTGACTGTCATTATTGTTGATTTTGGGCTTGTAAGGCCCATGATTGGCCATTATATGAAGTGTATCATTTGTTTATTTATTTTTGGGCAAAATATTGGTGTCTAAACCTCCTCTTGCAATTTCTTTGAAAGTCATATATTCAACTTGAATCCCATATAAAGTGTCGTTTCCTCTCTACTGTAACTCTACAAGAATAATTCTATAAATCTCACTAAACGACATGTCAAAAATTACTCTGAAAAGAAATCAAATATGGATTTTTGTGATAAAGGTATGCAAATTGATTATTTACGAATTTATATTACTAAACTGTTAACTACAAATGTGACAAAAGGTCTTAACCTACTAATTGAGACATGAAAGCTTAACCTTAAAGGTCATAAGTTCAAGTTCATATCTGGTGTGGTGGGATGAGTTTTTCTTGAGGCAAAACTTATAAAAATTTGGGAAATACAAAGAAATACTGGGCTACTTCCTTATGGGTCATACTATTAAAAAAAAGCCAAATTTAAGGGATTATATTACCTGCTAATTTTTATTTTGTTTATACGGTCTCCTCTTTATCTATTCAAGCAAACCTAGATCCTTAACTTTTTCTTTCTCTCTCCTTACGCTTTTGTATTTCTTTTTGTTATACGTCACGCGATTCGTTTGATTTTCTTTTCAGTTTGTTCTTCGTGACTTCCATTGCGCTTTCTCTTTGTTTTTTCGGTTTGTTTACTTGATTTTTGTTTGTTCGTGATAGTCGTTTTTGAAATGGATGAAAATTTATCAGGTTTAATGCGTTTGACAAGGTAAATGTATTGTGTTTTCTTCTCTCTTCTTCTTATTGAATTAATTTTGTATCAGATCGAAAGGACATGCAGTTGATCTATCTGTTTCGCACAAAAAACGTTGGAAATCTAAAAAACGTTCAAAATCAAAAGTAGTTTCTGGTGAAATTAGCGGTTTGCAGAACGATTGTGCTAACCCTGAGGTAACAAATTGCATTTTGGAAGTTTTTTTGGTTTTTGTATTTTTGTTTTATGAATGTGTTTTAAAACCTATCATATATGTGTGTTTTTGTGTTGAAGTGCAGTAAACCTTTTTTTATTTTTGTAGTGGTTTTTTGATATAGATGATAAATGTAATTGATTATTTAAAGTTGATCATATATGTGTTTTTTATTTTGGTGTTTGTGATGTTTCTGTAAGATGATTTTGTGTGTTACGAGTGTGTTTTTTAAAGTTGTGAAGTTGTTTTTATAGTGTACATTATGTGTTATACCATGTATAAGACTTTGTATATAGTGGTTTGAAAGTTGATTAGCGTTTGATCTTACATCTTATACAAGGTATATGGCTGGTATAAGATATGGTATAAGATATAATATCTTAGCAGGTATAAGATTTTCTGGTATAAGATTGGTTTGGTTTTCATTATTGTTTAGTATTATACCTATCTTTTATAAGTTATATGTTTGTTTTGGAAGCTTTTTAATATACTTGATTTTTATATGTTATACCAAGTATAAGATTGGTTTTGATTTCATTTTTTTGAAAAATATTATACCTTATAGTAAGGGTATAAGAGGTTTAAAACTTTGTTTTATGTATTTTTTATGGATTTTGTTATTTTATATGAATTTTGCTTTTAATTATTTTTAAAAAAAATAGGTCAATGAAGTTCCATTGGAGCTTCATGATGATGTTGTTGCTGAGGATGGAAATAGAAATATGGATAAGGAAGGAAAAGAAGACGTTGTGACAGATCTCAGGTTATATTTTAATTTGTTACTTATTAGTTGCTATAGTTTTTTTAAAATAATGTTAATTATTTTTTCAAATCAAGAAGCTAGAAACTGTTATTTTTTTTCAAGTGAAGAACCTGAAAATCAGAATGCATTTTTATGTATTTTTTAATGTTTTTGCAGGAGTTGACTGCAATTTATAGTCCAAAAGAATATTGGAAGGCTAAAGTTATGAGTACATCAGACATTGATGTTATAACTAAGCTTTTTGATTGCTTGCCTTCTTCTGTTCTCAGAAGGTTGAAATCATCGTGTTTTGGACAGTTTTTTGTGCTCCGCAGTTGAAGCTTTTGAGGCAGCTTATTCAATGTACGTGAAGGTTGCTGGTACGACGCTGCACTTTTCTTTGGAGCATTTTCTTGTCATTTCTGGATTGAAACAACCAAGAGATGATCCTGTTGTTTTTAATTATTCTTAGAAGACTCCCTGTTTTATAAATAAGTATTTTACTTCAAAGAATAAGGCGATGAAGAAAAAGGAGATTGAGAATATTTTGATGAATAAGATGGTTAGTCAGAGGAAGATTTATTTCATTTGGCGCTGATTTATTTTATATCTTATTACGTTATAGACCTGCCTGCTCAAAATCTTATTCCTGAGGATTACATTCACATCATTCTCAATAGGGAGTATAAGAACATTAGTTGGGGGGATTTATCGTTTCAAGCTACCATTGATGATTTGAGAAGTAATGGGAGATTAAGAAAAAGACAAGCATCATACAACTTGAAAGGATTTCCTCTTATTTTTCAAATCTGGTTCTATAAAGTTTGTGTGGGGTTGCAAAGGTGTAATATGTGATGAAAACATTCTGGCTCCTGGTGTTTATCATCGAAGATTGTTCAGATGGAAGACTTATCTTGTTGACATGGATCAGGAATTTTTCTATACAAATATTTTCAGTAAAGATGCGAAAGATGTAAGTTAGTACATGTGTTTATAAAGAAAGCTTTCTTTTTTGTTTTGCTTTACTGACTGTTTTTTTTTTGTTTTTTTTTTATTTATTGTATTTCAGGAAAATGGAAACTTCTGATGAAGAACTGAGGTTCTTGAACCTTGATTTTTGTAATCCAGCAGTTGATCCGTTGAATGCTAAATTGAATCATTCAACGCAAGAGTTTGAGACGCAACAATATTTTTCTACTCAAGCGACGGATACTCAAGCTGAGGTTGAAAGAGAGGAGGAGTCTCTACAGCAGCAAAAGAGCCAAGAATTTGCAAATTCTGGTGGCCCATCTCAGAATGCTGCGAATGTTGCTACTTTTAATTCGTTGATAGTGAGGTTTTGTCTCTTGGGAATTGGATTGATGAAGTTTTCAAGAAGATAGAAGGTGTATTTGTAAAGGGTAACAAGCGTTTGGAAAAGTTGGAAAAAAGTTTCAAGTCCTTTTCTAGAAATGTAATAATCAATTACCTTATGTTTTTTTTGTTATAGAAGATTAATACAACTTCATTACTAATTCTAAGCTTTTGAAGTCCTATTAAGTAAAAGCTAATGAGTGATTAGTTTTGATTGGTTCTTGAGGCTTAAGCTATATTTTTTAGTTTTATTTTTTGCTAAATTTTAACCTAACTATTTCTACTTTTCTAGTGCTGTAACATATACTATTCTATGCCATCTAATCGTTTTTTTAGTTTTTTTTATGTGATCCATTACTTGTTCAGTATAGACTTGTACATTTTTATTTTTTATTTTTTTAAAATTTTTTTTTGTTTTGTATAGGATGTTAAGAGGAAAGAGGAGTGAAGTGATGGATGATGATGGATCTGATGTGAATAAGAAAGCAAAATTATTGGGGGAAGAAGTTTCTGGTTTTGAGTTGGAAGGTATTGATATGAGGGAAAGTGATGGAAAAGAAGGTGATGTGAATGGGGGTGAAAATGTTGGAATGGAAGTTCATCCAACTGAGCAATCTTTCAACTTTGAGAAGGAAGTGGCAAGTAAGTCTGTTCAGAAAGTGAAGATGCCAGAAACTACATTCCATCCACCAACGTTTAGACCACTTTCTGAATTTGAAGTAGAGATGTCTTTTGCTGATATTTTTGATTCAGTTTTAAATGAAGTTTCGTTGTTGGTAGCTGAGGAAGGTTTAGAAGAAGAAGGAGGTGAGGATTGTGAAAATGTTAAGGACAGTTTTGATAATGTTATGTCTTTAGAAAGTTGAGATGGTGGACATGATGGGAGTTTTCCTAGAGGATCTGAAGATCATGTTGAGGGTGATGATGTTGTCGGAGATGATGGTAATATTGGTCAAGAAAAGGAAGTTGTTAATGATGTACTTGAACTTGAAGCAGCAGCAACATTACAACAAATTAATGTTGAGGTAACAAACTTTTAGTTTTTTGTTTTTTTTTTATTTTTAATGTGAAAACTCTATTTTAGTTTCTAAATCTTGTGTCGTTTTCTTTTTGACATCAGATTGCATCAGATAGTTTCCTTGATAATCTTGATCCAAAGATTTATAATGAAATTGAAGAAAAGTATTATCGGTTGAAGGGAATAAAGATCAATGTGCGTAGTAACTTATACATATAGACACATAAGGTTTTCATTTTTTTTTGTAGTGATGTTATTTTTTCGTTAACAATTTTATAGAGTTTTTGTTCACTTTTTCTTTATGTATTTTTAGGAAGTGGCAGATGTAATTGAAATTTCAGAGGGTCGGACTCCTGAAAAAAAAACCCAAAAGAAAAGCAGCAATTTCTGCAGTTCTTAAAACTCCATTCACAACGAAATTTGGCTCAAATGAGAAAAGTTCAATGAGAAAAGTGAAGGGTAAGAATCCTATGGAATGGGTAGAGTTAGGAGGTGAAGTTGAAGATGACCAACTGTGGAAATCATTCCTTGAGTTTATCAACAAAGGAAAGTGCTATGAAAGGAAGTAAGTTATTCAATGTATTTTTGTTTATTTTTTTTGTTTTATGATTTCCTTTTATTTTATTTTTTTTGAAACTCAAATACTAATTTATAGCTTTTCTATATGCAGGACAGACAAAGACTGGTACAGAAAGAATGTTGAATATTTGAAAGATCCATTAGACTATCACATCATACAAGTGTGGAAAGGAAGACTTTCTTCATGGAGTTGTTTAAAACAGGGGAGTTCCTTCGCAGTGACGTGAGTTTTATTTTGTTTTTTACTATTTTATATCTTTTTTATTTTATCATGCTAATTTGAGGAAAACTGATATCTTGCTTTTTTGTACTTATTTTGGTTTTTTTATGAAATTTTTTATTAGTACGTGTTAGTCATATAGTAGTCAGAGGCACACGTTATATGAAGTTTTATGGTATTAGATAACAATGAAGTTTTATAGTACTGTTATTAGTCAACGATGAAGTTTTTTGTGTTTGGTTTTTTTTTTGAGTTGGTTAATGGATTTTATATTTAGAATTTTTGGTTCACAAACTGTAACGAAGTGATTTTTTTTTACAATGTGTTGATGACAAGAGTTGGTCTTATAGGAACTGTATGCATGAGATTTTTTTTTATTTTTTTGGTGATATCAGGAGTTGGTCTTTTTTACAAATTGTAACCACATTTTTTATTATACGAGGTATAAGTATTTGGTTTTATACAAGGTATAAGGTGTCTTATACCAAGTATAAGAGGTTCTTTTTTTTTGTACCTCTTTTTTATGTATAATTTTTGTTTTTTTATTGTTTTAATTTTTTAGTTTGAGTAAAGCTGATATGTTGGTTTTGTTTTTTTTTTTGTAACTTGGTTTATCAGCTTTTCGCTTGCAATAATGCCATATTTCTGCAAAGATTATGTCACAAAACTCATTTTTTACTTGTTTTTGGTTCAGTGTGTTTGTTTTTCTAAACGAGTTATTTGTAAGTATTCTATTTGATAACTAATAAAAAATGGATCAAGTTTAGTCATTAGGATGGATTTGATATTTTATTATAAAATACTTTTACTATCAATTGTTAAAAATGTAGGTTTTGTTACATATTATTATATAGTTTAGTGATTGAAGTATTCTCTCATAGTTAATTCAGGTTATTCATTTTTCATCCAAGTAAGGTAGTAATAGCATTGAACATCTCTAAATCCTTGTTCTTTTTTTAGCATTTGTTTAATGTTGTACTTGTTTGTGTGGGACGGTAGAGAACGGTTTAGAGCTTTGAAACATATGTTTCAAAGAGAGCTATCTACAATGTGTGGTCTTCCTTCAGACAACAGGGTTTGTAATTGTTTTCAAAGTCTTAAAATTGTTGTACTAAAAGGTTTATGCTTAGTTTGAAAAATTGGCTATTTTAGTTGAACAGAGGTCGAAAGTTGGATCAAGTTGGCTCGATCTGATCTGAAATATACTTTTACTTTCAATTAAACCACAGTTTTTGTTTTGTTAGTGAAATTAGTTCAATTATCTTAAGTTCCATTCCTTTCAAAATAAACTCATTATTAATAACCTACATTTTTTACTTTTTTTATTGTGTTTTTCTTTTCATTTTTTGAGATGAAAAGAGTTTTAATAAGCTATACAACTTGCATTGAGAGTCATTTTTGTTGCAGCCTTGGATATTGCTATATGTTTGTGGTTTTTTAAGATTTTATTATGTAGATTTGTCGATAGTTTGTTAGTTCAGCTTTGGGTTGTTGTAATAAATTTGTTGCTATATACTCTCATTTTTGTTGGTATAAATTTTTTATTTTTGTTATTTGTTACTATGGTATTTTAATTTTGAGTCATTGAATATTAGAGCAGATTTGTTTTTTGTTTCTTTCTGTACGCATATTTTCTATTATACAAAGTATAAGAGTTGGTCTTATACTAGGTATAAGAGCTTCTTTTGCTAGTCCAGCCTTGGGTTGTGGTAATAAATTTGCTGCTATATTCTCTCATTTTTGTTGGTATAAATTGTTTATTTTTGTTATTTCTTACTATGTTATTTAATTTTGAGTCATTGAATATTAGGGCAGATTTATTTTCTGTTTCTTTCTGTACGCATATTTTTTATTATACCAAGTATAATAGTTGGTCTTATACCAGGTTTTTGTTGGTATAAATTGTTTATTTTTGTTATTTGCTGCTATTTTCTGATTTATTTTTTTTATTTTTCTATTTGTTTATTTTATTAGTTTGAGTAAGTTATGTTTTTTTATTTTGTGTTTTGTTTTGGTTTAAGAACTTTTTAATATTTGTATTTTTTACATTTTTTTTGTGTTTTCCAGCACATAGATTTGATTTTGTATTACCTCTGGAAGAAGGGTAGACACAACTCCAGGATAAAGTTGAATTTTACAACCACTGATATGTGGTTTGATGGAAGGGTTGCTCCTACAATTATGATCATGCGCTTTAAAGGGGATGACATTCATATTTTGAAGTTGAGTGACTCCATTAGTTCTGAAATGGCCGGTCTTGGGATTAAGTATGGGAAAAAATGGAACCAGGTGGATCATGTTTTCTGTCCTATTAATGCAAATTCAAATCATTGGATTTTAGGCAGAGATGATATTAGACAAAGGAAATTTTACATTTATGATTCATTGATGAAGAGACGTGATAGTGATAGTACAAGAAGGGTTGCTGAAAACTATATCAATGTCATTCCTTATTATATTCATGCATTCAGTATTTTTGCAATGAATAAAGATTTGATGTTGTCAAAGGAGTACAGTGATGGTGACCCATTGAGACCCTTAGATCTGGAAATTGTTGAAATTGTTCCGCAACAAGTTGAAACATAAGCTTTTCTTTTTCATATTATGTTCATCTTTTTTGTTATTTTCGTTTTTCTTTTCCAAGTTTTGTTTTTTTTTCTTTTTATTGAATGTATTAATTTTAATTAATCTGGATTTTCAATCTTCATGACTAGATGTAATTTGGTTTTTCTGATTTTTTTGGGTTGTGTGAAGTTTTTTAAATTGAATGCCATTTTTTTTCTGAAGTTATAATTGCAGTTTTTAATTCTCTGTTCTTTGTTTGTTTCAGAGATTCTGGAATCTTTGCGATGAGTTACCTTGAGTATATGATTGAGCAAAAACCATTTCCAAATCTTTTTGATGTTGAAGCTCACAAGATAAGGTTGTGTTTCAGTTTATGGAAGCATGGTATGAATAAGCTGGACAAGTGATGATGAATTTTAGGGAGGTTTTTGATGATTAGAATACAGATATATGTTTTCTTCAATTTGGTTATGTTGGAATTTTATGTCAGAATCTTCAACAATAGCACATTTTGGTGCTTTTTTAGTGTTGCTATGTTTTTTAAATGTTGGTACAATATCATCTCCAGAAGAGCGAGTTTGCATACACAAAAGCTCAGGTCAACGTGCAACATAAGTAATCAACCGAATCAATACTATGAGAAGTTACACGACTCAATAAAATAAAATAAACAAAAATAAATATTCACAGAAAAATAAATATTCACAGAAAAAAAAGTTCAAATCATAGAAAAATCATTTTCACCTAATTTTGCTAAACAATTCCCTGGCAACGGCGCCAAAAACTTGATGGGCTCTGAGTGGAAGCTTAAAAACTAACACACACAGTCGCACAACTAAGGCAGTGTGTAACACCCCCTTGACGGGGAGTCCTACGATAACGATAACATAACATTGACCTATTTATTTACTACAAAACAATATTAACACTTCAATCTCAATACTTACATTAATCTCCAAATCAAACCATAATATACATAAAGTACATTCCAATCAAACTTTATAAACTCCAAATATCATCAAATTACAACCCACATTTCTCACACACTATCTAGTACATGCCATTTTATTACAAAACCATAATAATACATAAATATTAACCTCAAGTCTTTATTCTCTTGTAACACAGCTAAACCCCTTCACTTTGGTCCACTTATCTTCAGAACTCCAGAATCTGCGTGTAGAAAAACAACTACA
>CAOJBI011663721.1:0-11458 GCA_948277035.1 Euphorbia corollata
AAATAATTGCTTGTTACTTGGTTTTGATTAAATTATTATTTTTTTGTTAATTTGGTCAACAAACATAAACTGAACTTCATATTGAATTGGATTGGATTAGTTTAAAGTATTGAAATTAGCTTTAAATATTTATATTGCAAAAAAATGGTACTTACAGGTTTGGCAGCAATAGTAACAAATTGTATATTAAAAAAATTAAAATAATTGCTTCGGTTGTTTGAAATAACCGAGGCAATTCTTGCGCCTAATCCCAGCGTTTTCCCGCTCGCATATTACCTCGGTTTTTCAAGGAGCCGAGGTAAGGTGCGCGCGTTGCCTCGGTTATACCTCAACCGAGGAAACGTCGTTTTGGGCATTTCTCTCGCAGCTTTTGGCCTCGGTAAAAAACCGAGGCCAATGGGCCTGTTTCAACCGAGGCCAAAGCCCATTTCTGTACTAGTGTTGGTATCTGCGCTGTTCAGCTATTACAAGGAATAGACAAAGATAAGAAAATAACGAAGTAAAAAAGGTCTGTTTGCACATTCACACATACATTCATTGGAACCAACAAAGCAAGTTGTGAATCGATACTTTGAATTTGTTTGTACGTTCACGATTACATTCAATTCTACCAAATAATCAAAAAGCCCCACTCAATTATTTGATGTTTTGGTTTTTTTGTGGACATTTTTCTCAATCAAAAGTTTACTGTTTGCTTTTTTCGACAATACCACCACCCATGTTGAAACCGAATGAATTGTTTGACACACCAATCCTAGAGTAAATACTACGCATGTTCGAGGTTTTATTCATCACCTTTTTTTTAAATCAAAGTTTTGCACATATACATTAAATTGAATTCAGAATAAAAATCTTCACCTCATCCCACATATGACTCAAACGTGAGATCTCTAGCACAAATTATAATTGAAACACTAAAGCTAAAACAGAGAATGTGGCAGGGTGGGTTTAGTGGTGCTTCAGCCCCACCCCAGCCGCTAGATTGAATCCTCTTCCACAACCTGGTCTTGCTCATTAAAAAAATTTGTTGAATTTTATCTGCTGAACGGAAAAGATGAAGGACATGCATTTGCACCACCAAGTTGGGTTCCACGTAAAATAAAACAAATCATAATAATAACATGGGTGGTCGGTGGAGATAAAATTGAAGAGTTTTAATGATTTAAAGTTGGTTCTACAGAAAATGTAGGACCATTTATAAAATTTAAGGCTTAACTAATCTTTTTTAATGAAGCTAATGAGTCAGGGAAAACCGGGTACGTAATTTTGTTAAATAAAAGAGCAAAAATGAAACAAAAAATAAAAGAAAAATAAAAATAAAAAGAGAAGAAAGAAGGTAACAATCAAAGGTCCAACAATGCTAAAAACTCTTAAGGAGAATATTAACCTGCTTTCTTGCGATCTCGTTGAACTTGCTCTCTTATAGCAACAATTAAATTCTTCTTTCGAAAAGAGAACGGCATCTAAGGAGAAGGTGTTGAAGGTGAGTTTACGCCTCTATTTCCAGGTTTAACAATCTTTGTTTATTTCTTATGTTTCCTCTTAATAGTTGTCCATTCATCATTATCACCAGCTGGCTTAATCGTAGTCTGATTTGGCATGGTTCCCGAAGTATCTAGAACATTATCCACTTTCTCATTTAGCAACAAATCTGTTTCATTAACCACGAGCTTCACAATTGGTTCCCGATAGGTGATATTAGTCTGTTGGATATGAAGCTCTTCCAAAAGAGTACTGGTCTCAATATTTTCTGTCTTGTCATCACTCGCATCCATCATAGCTGCCCTAAGTTATGACGAAGACTACCATTAAGCTTATTTGAGCTAAGATCAAGGTAAGACAAGGATTGCAAGTGTTGAATAGAGAATTTAGGATTGGACCTTGAAAATAGTTGTTTCCTAGTTGAAGTTGAGTTAAATTGGAGAAATTACCTACTGACACAGGAAGTACGTCATTGAAGTTGTTGTACCGCAAGTCAAGAACATCCAATGACTTGAGTTTTGTCAAGGAAGGTCAAATTGTGTGGCCATTCTTGTTCTTCAACCCTTCATCCAAGAGCGAAACAATGGTTACAACACTTGAGATATCATCTAAGTTATCACATCCTATCCCATCCCACTCGCAGCAATTGGTACCATTCCAAGAGGAAAGTGTGAGTAGAATTAAGATCAAGAACCGTTTTGAAATCAATGAGAGCTTCTCTTTCAGCTGCAGGGCATTCCACACCACAGCAAAATTCTCCAGTTAATGTTATGAAGTTTAGCGTAATGAACAAAAAAATTGGTCGAAATTGAAGGATCTCTGTTAAGAAGGTGGATTAGCTGCTGCACTTCCTATTTAGTTGTTATATTCTTATCTTTCTGTTATGCTTTGAATTGTTCTACTATATTTCAGCCTTTATTCATATTTTCTACCTGAGTTGTTAAATGGTGAGGCATGTTTCATGTGGAGCTGAAATATAGGAATTTCTGTTATCTTTGTTTGTTGTATAAGCGCATTTGCAGATGAATAAAATGAATAATTACACTGCAATATTCTTCTTTTTCTTTTGTTAATTCTCAGTTTGCTCCAACAAATTGGTAATCAGAGCCCTCTTCTTAAGGGACTTGTGAGGAATTTGAGTGTATAATTAAAAAAAAATGGAGGCTGCAAGTGTAGAAACTCCTTTCAATGCCATTGCACCTCCTGTGTTCAATGGAGAAAATTATAAAGTTTGGGCAATCAGAATGGAGGTTTATGGAAGGTTGTTGAGGAAGACTACCAAGTGCTTCCATTAACCGACAATCCTATAGTGGCTCAAATGAAAAATTTCATAGAAAGGAAGGCAAGGAAGTCCAAGGCAAAAAATTGCTTGTTTGCTGCAGTTTCATCTTCAATTTTAACCAGAATCATGACCTTGAAATCAGTCTTTGATATATGGAACTATCTCAAGAAGGAGCACGAGGGAAATGATAGGGTCAAAGGAATGCAAGTGCTAAATCTGGTTAGAGAATTTGAAATGCAGGAGATGAAGGAATCTGAAACTATTAAAGAGTATTCAGATAGACTTCTCAATATCATAAACAAGGTGTGATTATTTAGTTTGGAATTTACCGATACAAGAATAATTGAAAAATTTCTTGTTACTGTCCCGGAAAAATTTCTTGTTACATCATCTCTTCCTTGGAAAATACTAAAGATCTATCAAAGATTGGTTCGGTAAAATTGATACATGCTTTGCTGGCTCAGGAACAAAGAAGGCTTATAAGAAGTGAAGGTCTTGTTGAAGGAGCATTTGCTACAAAGGTGCAAACATATCAAGGAGGGAAATGGAAGTATAAAGGAAATAAGAAGGAAGGTTCATCAAAGCTTGACTTTCCTCTTACAAGCACTGCAATAGATAAAATCATCCACCATCAAAATTTTTGAGGAGACCTGATGTAAAATGTGAGAAGTACCACAAAATGGGAAATCTTCAGAAAATATGCAAGAGCAAGGTTGTACCTAAAGATGATCTACAACAGAAAAATGTTGCCCAAATAGCTGATTATGAAGAGGAGCAACTATTTATAGCTACTTGTATTGTAGCAAGTCATTCAATTGACAAATGGCTCATTGACAATGGTTGCACCAACTACATGACCTTTTATAGGGATCTATTCAAGGAGCTGGATACGTCAATCATTTCCAAAGTAAAGATTGGTAATGAATAATATATCGCAACAAAAGGGATAGCTAGGCACAGTTGTAGTAGATACTTGAACAGGTACAAAGTTAATTCGAGATGTGTTATTTGTGCCTAATATTAATAAAAATTTGCTTAGTGTTGGTCAGCTTCTTGAAAGTGGTTTTAAAGTGATTTTTAGAGAAATCATTGATTAATCAAAAACTCTGAAGATGAAGATATGTTCAAAGTGAGCATGAAAGGGAAATGTTTTGCACTAGACTTTCTACAAGGAAAGCAATCAGTCTACTCAGCAGCAACAATGAATACAGAATTGTGGCATAAAAGGTTGGGTCATTTTCATCATAGAGTAGTGGTGAATATGCAAAAGAATGAAATTGTTAAGGTGTACCCAATATTGAAGTTACCTGGAGAGCAATCAAGACTTCCTTTCCAGAAAGCTACCTGGAGAGCATCAGAAAAGCTTCAATTGATTCATATTGATGTGAATGGCACTCATAAAACTCCTTCACTTAGTGGGAGTAAGTAATATCTGCTTTTCATTAATGATTTTACCAGAATGTGTTGGATATATTTTCTCAGATTCAAATCAGAAGTGGCTAGTGTGTTCTGGAAATTCAAGAATTGGATTGAAACACAAAGTGGCTGCAAAATTCAAAATTTAAGGTCTAACAATGGGAAAGAGTACACTTCTGCAACTTTCAGTGAGTTTTGTGAAGGGGCTGGAATTGAACATCAACATCACCTCCTTTTGAGGCATGGTATGGTTACAAACCCTGTTTAGGAAATATGAAAGTATTTGGCTGCTTGTGTTTTACTTATGTGCCTCATATTAAAAGAGACAAGCTCGATAGAAAAGCTGAAGCTGGAATCTTCGTGGGATACAGTTCAGTTTCAACGGCTTACAAAGTTTTTCAACCCGCTATAAGAAAATTCATAATAAGCAGAGATGTGCATTTCATGGAAGATGCTAAATATAATTGGAAAGAAGATCAGACGAATGCAATTCCATGTTAAGATTTAAAGTTGCTAGAGCTATCCAAATCTGATTTGGTTGATGGTGAATCTATTAGAGGCACAAGATCACTCTCTGAAATTTATCAGAAATGTAATGTTGCGATCTTGGAACCAAAATATTTTCAAGAGGAAAAAGGAGATCAGAAATGGGTGGCTGCAATGGAGGAGGAGTTGAGTATGATTGAGAAAAATAAAACATGGCAACTGGTAAAAAGACCTCTCGACAGAAAGGTGATTGAAGTAAAGTGGATATTCAGAAAAAAGGTAGATGGCTTTATAAACAAGTATAAAGCAAGGCTTGTAGTGAAAGGTTATGCTCAGATCCCTGGTGTTGATTTTCTGACACATTTGCTCCTGTTGCTAGAATTGACATAATCAGGTTGTTACTGGCTATTGATGCTTAGAAGGGTTGGAATGTGTGCCAATTAGATGTCAAGTTAGCATTTTTGAATGGGCTTCTCGAGGAGGAGATCTACGTTGGACAACTTGAGGGGTTCATACTAAAAGATCAAGAGGATGATTTGTACTTGTTAAAAAAGCACTATATGGCCTAAAATAGGCACCAAAGGCCTGGTACAGCAGAAATTTTGATGAGCATTTGATGCAGCTAGGGTTCAAAAAAAGTCTCAATGAGGCTACCCTCTAAATCAAAGGTGATGAGTTCAATTTTGTTATTGTTTCCCCATATGCGGATGACTTACTTGTTACATGGAGAAATTTGGAACTTGTACGTGAAACAATTCAAGAAAGAAATGTAGCAGACCTTCTAGATGACTAACTTGGGGGAAATGGCATTTTTTCTTGGAATGGAGGTTCAACAAAAGGTCAAAGAAGTGTTCATTTTCCAAACCCAATATGTTAAAGAAATTCTGAAGAATTTCATAATTGATTAGTGCAAGATTGCTACAACTCCTATGGGTAAGAATGTCAAACTCAACAAGGAAGATGTAGGGGAAAAGGTTGATGAAACTCTTTATAGAAGTTTAGTGGGTTGTTTGATGTATTCAACTGCTACAAGACCTGAAATTCACTTTTTGCAGCTAAAACAGTTTTAAGGAATGTGAAAGGAACATTGAAGCATTGAATCATGTTAGATTTATTTGACTTGATTGCTATTGATAACTATTTGAATCTTTTATCTTATTTAGTTGCTACTATTTTATCTCTTGCTATTTTATAGCTAGGAATAATATCTGCAAGTAGTTACGTTGTATTATTATAAGTAGCACTATTGTTCAGTCAATAATAATTCACTTAACTAGTACAAAAATGGCTTTTTGTATCGCCTTATTTGTATCGATTTTTCAAAAACCGATACAAATGCTATATCAATTTATAATATATAAATTTATGCTTCTTGATCCTACAGATTGGTAATCGGAGCTATTGATTTGAGGGATCTGTGAAGTTTAGAAAACAAAAACACAAAATACACCATCAAAAACACAAATAATGGATTCAGATTTTTCTTTCTCCAATACAATTTCTCCTCCAATATTCGATCCATGGAACAAACTACCAGATTTGGGCAGTGAATATGTAAACCTATCTTGATGCTAATGATTTATGGGAGGCTGTAGAGAACGTTTACGAAGTTCCAAAGTTGGCTGCTAATCCTATAGTGGCTAAACTCAAATCTCACAAAGAGAAGAAAATGAGAAAATAGAAGTCCAAATCAGTTTTATTCACTGCTGTTTCATCTGAAATCTTAAACAGAATAATGACATTAAAAATATCAAAAGAGATTTGGGATTTCTTAAAGCAAGAATACGAAGGAAGTGTAAGAATTAAAGGGATGCAGGTGATCAACTTGATTCGAGAATTTGAACTGCAAAAAATGAAGGAGTCAGAGACCATTCAAGATTATGTGGATAGACTTCTTGGCATTGCCAACAAGGTGAAACTTCTCGAAAATGACTTCCCTGATTCAAGAATCATACAATAAGTTCTTGTTATAGTTCCCGAAAATTTCAAAGCAACGATCAGTGCTCTTGAAAACTCAAGAGATTTAACAAACATTACCTTGGCATAATTACTCCATGCTTTACAAGTTCAAGAATTAAGACATCTCATGAGGCAAGAAGGTTCAGTAGAAGGAGCTTTGGTAGCTAAAAATTTTCACAAATCTGATGGTAAGATAAAGAAGAATAAGTTTATTAAGGATGGAAGTTCTAGCAACAATGGTAGCAAATCCTTTCAACCATGTCCTCATTGCAAAAAGACAAACCATCTACAAAAGAACTGTTGGTGGAGGCCAGATGCAAGATGCAATAAGTGTGGTCAGCTTGGGCACATGGAGAAGATATGTAAGTCACAACAACAAAATGAAGCAAAAACTGCAATTCAGCAACAAGATGAAGAACAGCTCTTTGCTGTGTCTTGCTTTGCTAATGCGAGCTCTGCAGAAAGTTGGCTAGTAGATAGTGGTTGTACTGCTCACATGACATATGATCGAGAATTATTCACGGACCTTGATACAACATTTATCTCCAAAGTCAGAATTGGCAATGGAGCACGTATTGAAGTTAAAGGCAAAGGAACAATTGCAGTAGAAAGTTGTACAGGTTTGAAACTGATATCTGATGTTTTATATGTTCCTGAGATTAATCAGAACCTGTTGAGTGTTGGGCAGCTCCTAGAAAAAGGTTACAAAGTTCTTTTCGAAGACAAAAAATGCATGATCAAAGATGCAGATGGAAGAGAGTTATTCAAGATTCAAATGAAAGGCAAGAGCTTTGCCTTAAATTTGATTGAGGAAGAGGAGGCTGCATTACATAATGAAGAAGATGACACAATGCTTTGGCATAAAAGATTGGGGCATTTTCACCATCAAGCTTTGTTGTACATGAAGAAAAATAATCTTGTGGAAGGTCTACCTGATTTGGCAGATGAGTTACCTATGTGCATTACGTGTCAATATGGAAAACAAGCAAGGCTACCCTTTCCAAAAGGCCACGCTTGGAGAGCATCATTTAAGCTGCAATTGGTGCATACAGATTTGGGAGGACCACAGAAAACACCATCCTTGAATGGCAGCAGGTATTACATTGCTTTCGTTGATGACTTTACTCGAATGTGTTGGATCTATTTTATGAAACAAAAATCTGAGGTTGCTGACATATTTTTCAAGTTCAAAACTTGGGTTGAAACACAAAGTGGAAGAAAAATACAGATGATTAGGTCTGATAACGGAACTGAATATACATCCAGAAAATTCAATAAATTCTGTGAAGATGCAGGCATTGAGCACCAATTGGCAGCACCTTACACACTGCAACAAAACGGGGTGGTGGAGAGGAAAAATCGAACGATAATGGAGATGACAAGGTGTTTACTCCATGAAAAGAATCTTCCAAAAGAATTTTGGGCGGAGGCCGCACATACAGCAGTATTCTTATTGAATAGACTGCCATCAAAATCCGTTCCCGGAAAAACTCCTTTTGAAGCTTGGTATGGCTACAAACCAAAAATGCTAAATCTGAAAACTTTTGGTTGTTTCTGTTTCTCTTACATTCCTCAGGTCAAGAGAGACAAGTTGGATAAAAAATCAGAACCAGGAATTTTTGTAGGCTACAGCTCAACAACAAAAGCTTACAGAATCTATTTGCCACAATTCAAAAAGATCATTGTCAGTCGAGATGTTAGATTCTTTGAGTCAGAGGAGTGGAGTAAGGAAAATGAAAAGCAGCCAGACATTCACAGCGAAAGTGATGACGATGTGGATGATCAACCCGTTAGAGGAACAAGAACACTCTGAAATTTATCAAAGATGCAACGTTGCCATAATGGAACCGGCTGATTACAAAGAAGCTATAACTGATCAGAAGTGGGTCACTGCAATGACGGAAGAGCTCAAAATGATCGAAAAAATCAAACCTGGGAGTTGGTGGATAGACCTGCAAACAAAAAAGCAATAGGAGTAAAGTAGGTTTATAGAACCAAACTTAACTCTGATGGTTCAATAAACAAGCATAAGGCAAGGCTCGTTGTCAAGGGATACGCTCAAATGTTTGGGGTAGATTACTCTGAAACGTTTGCCCCAATAGCCAGATTGGACACCATAAGGCTGTTATTGGCTCTTGCTGCACAAAAGGGGTGGATCATATACCAAATGGATGTCATATCAGCCTTCTTGAATGGATACCTTGATGAAGAGATTTATGTCGAGCAACATGAAGGTTTTCTAGTGAAAGGATAGGAGGACAAAGTCTATCGACTGAAAAAGGCTTTGTACGGTCTAAAGCAGGCTCCGAGGTCTTGGTATAGCAGAATTAATGCACATTTGGTGAGCTTAGGCTTTGAAAAGAGTCTAAGTGAATTTACTCTGTATATCAAAAAGGTTGATGATGAAATGCTTGTTGTCTTCCTGTATGTAGATGACTTGCTTGTTACAGGAAGCATTAAGGAACTGATTGCTGAATTTAAAGAAATGATGAAAGATGCCTTTGAAATGACTGATCTTGGAAGAATTTCATTCTTCCTTGGTATGCAAGTGTAACAAACTGAAACTGAGATATTTGTATGTCAAACAAAGTATGCAAAAGAGATTCTCAAAAAATTCAAGATGGAGGGATGCAAGTCAGTAACAGCTCCAATGAATCAAAAGGAAAAGTTCAACAAAGAAGATGGAGCTGAGAAAGTCGATGAAAGGCTTTACAGAAGCTTAATAGGCTGCTTGATGTATTTAACTGCAACTAGGCCGGACATTGTGCATGCTGTGAGTTTGCTGTCCAGATATATGCATTGTGCAAGTGAGATTCACCTTCAAGCTGCAAAAAGAATCCTCAGATATGTTAAAGGCACAGAAGATTATGGAGTGACTTTCAAACATGGCAAGAATTTTACTCTTCATGGATTTTCTGATAGTGATTGGGCTGGAAGTACGGATGATATGCGAAGCACTTCTGGTTATTGTTTCAGTTTTGGTTCTGGAATTTTTTCATGGTGTTCCAAAAAAACAAGAAGTTATAGCTCAATCGACAGCGGAAGCAGAATACATAGCAGCTGTATTGGCTGCAAATCAAGCTATTTGGCTTCGAAAACTCATGGCTGATTTGCACATGGAGCAGAAAGAGAATACAGAAGTGTTCGTTGATAATCAAGCAGCAATTTCAATTACAAATGATCCTGTGTTTCATGGAAAAACGAAGCATTTCAAGATAAAGTTTTACTTTCTCAGAGAGGTGCAAACACAAGGAGAAGTGAAGCTGATTTATTGCAAGACAGAGAACCAGCTTGCTGATATTCTAACAAAACCACTTCCAAAAGCAAGATTTGAATATCTTAGACAAAATCTTGGAGTATGCAGCTATAAAGTCAAGGAAGGTTGTTAGATTTATTTGACTTGTTAGCTGCTGAAGTTATTTGAATAAGTCAATATTATCTTTAATTTGTTTCTGTTTTTTTTAGTATATCGTATGCTATTTTATTGGCATATTATCAATCAAGTAGTTGGGTTCCAGTTGTATAAATAAGCATTATTGATTGTTCAATAAAAATAATCCACTTTTCCCTATCAAATATACAGATTTACGCTTCTTGATCCAACAGGAACCATGTCAAAAAGGCTTGACCGTCTCTTTCTTCATGTGGCATTAGTCTGGCGGATGAAATACTTCTGCGCATGGCTAGCAACCTGAGTAGGAGTTCTAGATTGACGGAAGAAATACTTCAAGCTATTCCACGCCAATCTCCTTTCCCCAGTTTCTGAAGACCCATGAAAAATAGCCGATGCTCCTCTTCTGTCCATGGGACACCTAAAATCAAATATAAAGTTAAACGGGTGTACAGATAGAATACACGAGGTAGTGTGAATTGTTTCACTGTATAACCAACTTGTTGACTGCTTAGAATAATGATCATATCCACCACTGCTGCAATATCAGAAAAAACATGACACGATTTACCACTCAATCTTCTATGATAAAAAAAATCCTAAAGGTCAAACATTAATGAAACAGTGATTAGCAAGAAAATTGTGTATTTTTGTCAAAAGGTATGCAAAAATTGCATCAATAGTTCAATACTTGAACTTCAAAATTAACCTAATCACCTCCCTACAAAAACAACATTGCGCTTACAACATCAAATAGATATCATCCAAATGGTAAGGAAAGAAAAAACCTCAAAATGCAGAGCTTATTTCCAGTCAAATACTCACTCCTACTTAGCAGCATGTACAGTTGGAGTGCATGTTTGACAATAATCCCACCAGTAAAATGAATAAATGTTCATGAATGCCATCCCAAAAACCGTTAACTTACACTTTCTAATTTCAACAAAGGTGTTCATTAGATTTCGATGCATATTTTTTTTCAATAAAGAAACTTTGCTTTGGATTGACATAGGCTTCAATCGGCAAAAACTGCAATCAGATGATTGGATGACAGGTATGGCGGAAAAGTAAACTGGTGAAATTGGATGCAACTGATTTTCCTAGCCAACAACAGGCGCATCTTACTCTATCAAAAACAACAATAACGCACTCTTGACTACCCAGAACTTTAAGGAATATAACTAGAATCAGACAATAGGACACGGAACACGTTCCAAAAAACACAATTATTATCTACTCTTTGAGGATTAAAAAGACAAATCAACAAAAATGCTGATTTTAGCCAAACAGAGAGATTGAAAAATTCTTAACATCATTATAACCTCCTAAAGTTGCCAAATTAACTAACAAAAATTGGTGATATCCCCGAGAACTTAAAAGTGAAAATTCTGCAGAAAACCCTTGAATTAAGCAAAACAATATGGGTGGTCCTGCCCCAAAAT
>CAOJBI011663863.1:0-18374 GCA_948277035.1 Euphorbia corollata
TTTTTATACCTGAAGAGAGAGATTCTGAGTTTGGATATAATGGTTACTAATTTTATTCAAAAATTGAGAATTATGACTTTTATGATGATTTTGGCATTACGATGGCTTACTAAAGCAATAAAATCTAGCCGGAATTTCGGCAGAGCAACGACGCTACTTGGGATTTCCCATAGTAATCCGGACAGGGTTTTCCTTTGTTTTAGGGTGTCTGGTTTTCACCTGCAAACTCATTTTCACATATTAATGGAATTTATTGAAAAATAAATGGTAAAGCAGCGCCAGTGGCTCTTTACCCCAAGCTTGTAATGAAAACGAATAAAGTAATGTAAATAAAGTTTAAGGCGTAGAGCCAATACCCTCAGTTACCCCCTAGGTAATTAGTCCGCGGGCTAATTACCTAGGGGGACAAAAATCCCCCTTTTCAAGGGAGGCTAGGGTTTAGGCGGGGCCCGGTTCGGCCGAGTTTTGATTTTTTCGGAGTTTTTGGTCCGTTTTAAGAAATCGGACGTGATTTTTAGGGTTTTTTGAACTTTTTGTGTGATGGATAAATACGATAATTCGGCTTGTTCAGTTCTTGTCATTCCCGTGATACGAAGTCGGATAATTTCCTCATCGGGTCGAGCGGACCGTGCTAACAACATGATAAGCACAAAAGTTGTAGTGATTAGCCACTGATGATGGAGTGAATGGTTTGAGACTTTGCAAAACATTAGCCATCCTTAGCTTAGTGAAAATCTTAGATAAGGATTCCACCCATGGGGAAATAGATTGATAAGACTAGACTTGAGTGGCTGCAGTAGTCTTAATAACGGTTTGAGGACTTTGCTTGGTGTAGCCAGAGTTATTCTGCCGAGACGTGCTTCCTTTTTCAAAACTCCTAGGCTTACCACAGGCTTGGTACTCCTCTTTCTTCAATTTATCCTCCTCTTCGTACTTCTCTATCCTTTTAGCATAACCAACCACTTCATTGAAGGTTTCAAAGTGTTTCAACTTCATCTCATCTCGATATTTTTAGCTAGACCCTTCCATAAGCTTAACAATCAAAGCTTCTTGGTTTGGAGCACTAGTAACCAATATTCTAACAGCCATCCATCGAAGATAGTAAGCTTCGAAGGTCTCATAAGGACACTGACGTACCCTTTTGATATCTTGAAGAGTATTCTTTAATTTGAGATTAAAAGGATAGCTCTAAATGAAGGCTTAACCCAATTTCTCCTAATTTGATTTTACTTCTAATGGTAAACTCATGTACCAGTCAGTAGCAGGACCACGAAGAGTAGTTTGAAAGAGATTAACAATGTGCACCTCAGGTATTGCCATCCACATCATGATTCTGAGATAGGCTTCTATGTGGGCATGGGGAGATCTTGTGCCATTATAAGGAGCAATATAGGGCATGACGAAGTTCGCAGGAAGAGCTTTGGATTCATTCAGCCGGTATCAGTTCAGACCTAGACATTGGTGCATTGACACCCTGTTAACTTCTCCATTTTCGGGCCATAGTTTCCAAGCTTGCCAATTTGGCTTTTAGTTCATTCGGTTCAACCTCCTATTTTGTAGCTCTGTGAGACTCGGAAACAACCATGTTCTTTAGATAGTTCTGAAATTCTGGTATGCTAATGAAATTTCAGAAATTTTTATCAAACTCCCTTCTTTCGGTCATGTTGTATTTGGACTCAGAAAAGAAATCTTCAAGAGACTATAGGATCGAAGGGTGCCTGATTCTTTATGGACTTGTAGTGCATTCTAAACGAGTATTAGTGGGTTTCCAACCTGAAAGCACAACTATTCAAGTATCAACAAATGCAATTTGGGCCTTAGCCCGTTTGATTTTTAATGTACTCGTATGGAAATGTATATGTATATATGCATGGATGCGTGTAATACACAAGAGTTGAACCAGCTACATGGAAGAGAACGACTTGGAACATGTGAATTGTAAACTAGATGCATCTAAGAGGTCATCTTGATGCGATTCTAAGTCATTGGTCTAGCAAAGCAGGTTACTAGCCAGATAATCTATTGGTCTAAAGATGACATTCTATAACTAAGATATGTTGACTATATTAGTTGGTGATGATTCAGGGTCGGTTTTGAAGTGACTCGACTCTGAGATCAGTCAAAATTGACTCATTGGTCCAAAGATGACTTTCTATAGTCAATTACGACTCGGGGTCGGTTTAGAAGTAACTCAACTCTTGTGTCGGTTGAAATTGACTCATTGGTCCAAAGATGACTTTCTATAGTCAAAATGTGTTCACTATATTAGTTGATTACGACTCAGGGTCGGTTTTAAAGTGACTCGACTCACGGGTTGGTCAAAATTGATTCATTGGTCCAAAGATGACTTTCTATAGTCAAAATGTGTTCACTATATTAGTTGATTATGACTCGGGGTCGGTTTTAAAGTGACTCGACTCACGGGTTGGTCAAAATTGACTCATTGGTCCAAAGATGACTTTCAATAGTCAAGATTTGTTGACTATATTGGTCGATTATGACTCGAGGTCGGTTTTGAAGTGACTCGACTCTTTGGTCGATCGAAACTGACTCATTGTTTAAAAGATGACTTTCTATAGTCAAAATATGTTGACTATATTAGTCGATTATGACTCGGGGTCAGTTTCGAAGTGACTCGACTCTTGGATTGGTCGAAATTTACTCATTGGGTCCAAAGATGACTTTCTATAGTCAACATGTGTTGACTATATTAGTCGATTACGACTCGAGATCAGTTTTAAAGTGACTTGACTCTTGGTTCGGTCGAAATTGGGGAAGTTTGTCATTATGGTCAAATAGTTGACTTTTACTATCAGAAGTGTGACTTTTACAGTCATTGAGACTCTAGGGTCAAATCTAGAAAAGTTTGACCTTTTCGTTAAATAGTTGACTTTTGCAGTCGGAATAGTGACTTTTACAATCACGGAGACTCTTGAGTAGAATCTGGAAAAGTTTGACTTTTTGGTCAAACGGTTGATTTTTATAGTCGTAATAGTGACTTTTATAGTCACTGAGACTCTAAGGTCAAATTTGGAAAAGTTTTACTTTTTTTGGTTAAACGGTTGACTTTTACAGTTGGTATAGTAGTGACTTTTACAATCACGGAGACTCTAAGGGTCGAATTTGGAAAAGTTTGATTTTTTTATCAAATGGTTGACTTTTATAGTCGAAATAGTGACTTTTACTGTCATTGAGACTTTAGGGTTAAATTTGGAAAAGTTTGACTTTTTGGTCAAACAGTTGACTTTTATAGTCGGAATAGTGACTTTTACAGTCACTGAGGATCTAGGGTCGAATTTGGAAAAGTTTAACTTTTTGGTCAAACAATTGACTTTTACAATTGGAATAATGACTTTTACAGTCATGGAGACACTAGGGTCGAATTTGACTTTTGGAAGCCAAATATATGGCGTTGGTAGCCGAGATGACTCTATGGTCGAGATTTGCATTTTCGGGATCCTATTTCTGAAGAAATTGCAATGTCTCACGATAAATATCATGGCTGTATAAAGATGTGGTTAGTTGTTCACACAATCGTGATGATATGCACAAGTTTTATATTTTAATGTTATATATAAAACCTGCACAAGGAGCAAACGGTTATATCGTGCCTACTGCCCTTATTCTCCATTAAGTTACTTCGCTTTCATGTCAACATGGGACTAGCGAAGTCTACTCACGTTCTCACAAGGGTTAGGGTAAACCTATGGAAAAGTATCTATGGTTCATCTATATGCTGGGCTTCGATCTCAATCAAGGGTGCAAAATGTGTACCCTACGCCTTTGTGTATCGAAGTCCGATGGCCCTAAAACAAACCAAAGTAACTCTTTCCACATATTATATACTCAGGTACTCTGATCCTACGCGAATCAATTCCCTTTGTACGTTACGCATGGGGTGTGATGAAATCCATATCCCCAAGCCCTAAGCGAACTTGAGTGATACTTCAACAAAAGACACCTAAATTAGCTGAAGGTGAAATATGCACGTGCAAATGCAACCCTAAAATTTTGCGTAATAGCAATCTCATCATAAATGCCACAATTCTTGGTTTTTGAATAAAACTTCATTATTATATCATAATTGATTTTTTTATCAAAACTTTGATTTTAATAAAAATAACATCCTCAGTGGAGTCGCCACTGTGAGCGGGCGGTCCTTTTTGAAAGGAAACTTGGTAATGGGGTCGAATTTGTGCGAGGCACGAATTCGCCCGGGTTTGGTTTCATAAATAAGAAGAAGAGGCGTTTGCTCTCTGGGGAGTAAATTCATTTAAGAGAAACCATTTTCAATTTGATTTTCTTAAAATAATGATAAAAATAGAAAAATAAGGTTAATACCTTATTTTACGGAAAAAGAGTCGCCACCCGGTTCAGCTCTACTGGGAATTGTGGTATACTGATCCGTGATGGGATTTTTATACCTTGAAAATTGAGATTCTGAGTTTGGATATAATAGTTACTAATTTATTAAAAAATCAAGAATTATGACTTGAATGATAATTTCGGCATTGCGACGGCTTAATAAAACAATAAAATTGAGCTGAAAATTCGGTAGAGTAACTACGTTACTTAGGATTTCCAATAGTAATCCGAGCAGAGTTTCCCCTAATTTGTGATATCCGGTCTTTACCTGCAAGCTTGTTTACACATATTAACACATTTTATTGAAAATTAAAGTAGTAAAGCAGCTCGAGTGATTCTTTACTCAAGCATGCAGTGTTGAATGTAACAAAAATGAATGAAAGGTTTAAGGCTTAGTGCCAATACCCTCAGTTACCTTTTCGTGATTCCAGGATGATGTGAGATCCAATACGGGACCGAGTTCGTGGAGATTTGATGAAAAACTTTGAGAAAGGTTGGAAAAGAAAGTGATTGAAATGGTTTGAAAGTGTTTTGACTCGATCATGGCTATAATCACGAGTAAAACTGATTTTGGATGAGTTAAGATGAGTTTAAGTCAAGAATTTTCATGGGAAACTTGACTTAAATCGAAACTCGAGAGATTTTGATTGAAGAAAACTTGAATTCTGTAGAGTTTTAACATGTTTAGAAGCGAAAACTGACGAATTTTGCTCTGGGCGAAACCATATCGAAAACTTGGAAAAATGGGAAGGGGGAAGCCCCCTTTTATACTATGGTAGAAATTAGCCCACGGGCTAATTACCCACCTAAGGGGGTAGCCCTAGCCTCCCAGATTTTGGGGGATGCTACCCCCTATAGGAAATTAGCCCGCGGGCTAAATACCTAGGGGGGCATATCCCACAAATCAGGGGAGCCTATTTGAGTAGGTTTTCGGCATGTTTAGTGAAACCGAACTTTTCAAATGCGATTTTTAAAAATTTATGAATAGGTAAATACGACTACTCAGCTCCGTTTAGCTCGTTTCAAATCCATAAATCAAAATAGGTATATATCCTCATCGGGTCCGAGCGGATCGTACTAACAACAACAATTCAGAATTGGCTAGTGCATCAGATCGATGTCAATAATGCTTATCTACATGGTTATATTAATGAGGATTTATACATAGTACCACCACAAGGCTACAACAAAGTTATAGATGGAGAAGTGTGTAGATTTATCAAGTTACTTTATGGTCTCAAACAAGTAAAACGATAATGGCACAAAGAAATCAGTGACAAATTATTGGTTTTTGGTTTCAACAGATCGAATAATGAGAGTTATTGTTTCTCAAGTACTACAATGACAAAGAATACATGGCACTTCTAATGTATGTAGATGACATCCTTCTCATGGGTTCAAATGTTCAGAAAATTCAAGAAGTAAAAATTTTTTTACACCCACTATTTACAATCAAGGGCTTAGGGGAGGAAAAATATTTTCTCGGTGTTGAAGTCACAAAGACACCTGAATGCATTTTTCTTTCCCAAACAAAGTACATTTTGGATTTAACTATAGATGCAGGGCTTATACATTCTCAAGAAGTTACCAGTCCTGTTCAACATGGAAATCAACTTTCTCAAAAAGGAATTCTACATAATGATATAGAAAAATATAGAGTTTAGTAGGGCGATTATTGTACCTGAATTTTACCAAACCAGATCTTTCTTTTGCAACTTAGCAGCTTAGTTAGTTTATGCAAGAGCCTTGTGAATACCACTTTCAAGCATGCTTGCACATTCTAAAAATACTTCAAGGGGACAATGTTGTATGGTCTCTTTCATTTATCACAGAACACTTTTAAGCTCCATGGCTTCTACGACTCTGATTGGGGTACTTGTCACATTACAAGACATCCAATTTCTAGATATTGCTTATTTATAGATCCTTCACTTATCTCCTGAAGAAAAAGAAGTAGTAAGTTGTTAGTCGATCATCATCAGAGGCACACAGTATAGGAGTATGGCCACAAAACGTGTTGTGAGATAAAAATGGCTTTCTTACCTTTTAAATGACCTGCATTTTCAAATTCCTTTACTCATATACCTTTATTGCGATAATCAAGCAGTCATCACCATTAGCAAAAACCCCATTTCCCATGATCGAATTAAACATTTGGAAATTGATTGCCATTTCATTCAAGATTTGGTGATTGAAAATTTCATTCACCCTTCCTATGTTCATACCACAAATCAACTCACTTACTTAATTACCAAAGGTTAAAGTTTCATATGTTACCTTATCTTGATAAAATGGGACTTAAGAAAATCATTGAAGTTCCTTCATATGGTGGGATGTTGGATTTAAGCTTCTCTCACACTCATCCACTTCACTGTCAATATTAATCCACCCTTTTCTATCTTTGTTATACCTATTACCAAACACACGCCTTACTTTACCCATCAACCAATCACAGTTAATATCTCACATACACACAGATTGCTAACTCAACTAATCACAGTTAATATCTCACATACACACAGATTGCTAACTCAGCAAATACTCCCTACCAAACTCCTCACAGAATCGGAACTTACGAAAGCTTCTACTAAACTCTTCATCAACTTCTACCAACTTGTGACTTCTCCAACTTTCAGTATATATGTGATTGTATTGAATGATTGTTAATTAGAGTGTTTTAGAATCAAATTACGACTCATTTTCTTCAAGTTTCAAAAAGAAAAAAGTGATAATCTTTAAAAAGTCAAATCAAACACAAAATCTAACATGTGGCATTTAGGGGGAAAATGGGTTCAGTTTTTGCAAGGGGCTTATTTGGAGCTTTTTTTAAAGTTTAAGGGGTTATTTAAAAATCTTGATAGTTCAAGGGTAATTGGTGTTTATAGATAAGTTTAAGGAGGTCTTGATGTATCCAGCCTATTCTCTCTATCGTGCTTTCATTTGCTTCTCACTTTTCAATTCCCTTATAGCATCTCCAATACTTTGTCTATTCCACTATTTTAATTGACACATAAGCATGAATAAGTATTGTATTAACTCTCCAATTGATTTTCTATCCACTCTAGTTTATATGATGTGTTATCATTAATTATCAATATTGTGTATTCAATATTTCGCAAATAAACAATCAATTGAAGATTTGATATTTGAAATAATAATATGATGAAAATTTAGCTAATTATTCAATTTTTTATTTTTTTTACTGAAAAAAACTAGTCCATTAATTCCTATCAGAATCAATGATAGCCTTAATCAAAGGTGAACAAAAATCAAACTAAGTCCCCCTATATGTCGAAGAACCAGCTGCTCAAGCTAACATATGAGTAACTTGGTTCACAAACCTACAAATTAACATAAACTATCCTAATGTTATCAAAACTAGCTAAAAGTACCGTACAATCATTCAATACAAAGCCTATTGGGCTAAAAATTGTAAGGAGTTATTGAACGCATTGATAACATTTATGGCATCTAGCTCAAGTAATATGCGATCAGCATCCAGCTCAAGTACTATCCGATCGAGGTGGCAATCTTTCAACCAACTCAATACTTCCCGGTAACTCATTGCCTCTGCCAAAAAAAATCGCCTTAACCTAAAACTAATGAAGTATCTACTCCAATAAAACTCCTTGGCTGTCCCTAAGAAACAACCATGGCCCAATCTTTGACCACCCTCAAGCATATGACTTGCATCAACATTGCACTTCAACCAATTTGTAGCCTATTTCCTCGACTTCTCGTTACTAACTAAAAAGATGCTTATTGAAGGGACTAAATTAGCAAAAAACCATTCGCTGAGAAAACCTTGCCCATGACTCACCACAGCCGAAGAAAAATTCTCATTCCAAACCTAATTATTTCTTCTTGCACAAATTGCCCAAAGCACATCAGCTATAACACCTTTTCAATACATAGCTGATTATTTATCCATCTTCACCAATCATCTAAGTTTAAAATTATACCTGACCATCCCTCTCCAAATATTTTTACCCATACTGCCATTGAGTAACTACAGGTAACAAGCAAATGAAAAGTATCATCAACACCGTCACCACAGACTAAACAAAACAGATCCACAACAATGTGCCTCTGTCGAAGATTATGCATAGCTGGTAACGAGTTCGTTGCAATTTTCCACAAAAAGAGATTTATTCTGGTTGGGATTTTGAGATCATGGATATTCCTCATTCCTATGCATGAAATTTGACTGCAAATTAGCAACAGGAGACCGGTTCAAAAGCACATAATAAGCCGATTTAGCTGAATAACTTCCAATGGTTTTATATCTCCAAAAGTAGTTATCTGGTGTATGAAACCAAGGAATGGGAATTTGCTTTATTTGTTTTACATCATCCTCACAAAACAAATTGTACGATAGAGCTAGTAAAGATCAAATTTTCGGGTAATTAGGTGCTGGCTGCCAGCTATCTCTCCAAATTGAAATATTTGAGCTATTTCCAACCTTCAAGCCTAGCCCAAACTTCATGGCATCTCTAGCAATCAACAGACCCTTCCACACAAAACTTGTATTTGACTTCACATGATCTTCCAAAAGATAACAATTGGGAAAATACCATTGTTTCAGTATTCTAATCAACAAAGCTTCAGGCTTTGTCAAGATGTTCCAAATCTGTCTTACTACTAATGACTTCTTAAAAGTTGCAAGACGTTTGAAGTTTAAGCCTCTGTTTTCTTTTGATTGGCAGAGCCTTTCCCATCTTATCCAATTCGTAGACTTTCCCCACTAAGAATTAGAGAAAACTTTCTCCAAGTTCGTAACAACATATGATGGAAATGAGAGCACTTGCATAGTATAAATTAGCAAAGCTTGAGCAACCAATTTTAAAAGTACTTCTTTACTACCAACAGATAGATGTTTATAATATGATAAAAAATATACTTCTTGGAATGCCCAATGAGGGATGGCAAGATAGATATCATGATTGTTAGCCTCATGTACACCTATACAATTAGAAATAGCTATCCTTGAGGTAGCAGACACATTTGAGCTAAAAACCATAGAGGGATTGTGATAATTAATTTTCTAACCTGAAGCTTTTTTTGAAAAGATCAAAGTAGTGTTTCATATGCCTAGCTTCCACCATGTTGGCCTTGAAGAAAATTAGACTATCATCTGCAAACAAAAGATAGGAAACAACAAGAGCATTACGAGCCAGTGAACATCCATGTAGAAATCCAGAAGCAATCTTATCATAGATCATAGTAGATACTCCTTCAGAGCAAAGAAAAAATAAAAAAAGGGATAATGGATCACCTTGTCTCGATCCTCTTTGGTGTTGGAAACTCTCAAACTAACCCTCGTGATGTGTAAGTTTGTATAGGACTGATGTAACAGAGTGCATAATAACGTTAGATAAAGAACGAGGAAACCCAACTTTATAAAGCATGGCTCTCAAGAAACTCTACTCAACTTTGTCATATGCCTTTGCCATATTAATCTTCAATGAAACCATTCCTGGATTCCCAAGCCTTTTTCTCTCCTTGTAGTAATTAACTTCAAAACTAAAAAGAATTTTATTAATGATCACTCGTCCAGGAATAAAAGCACTCTGGGTCTTTGAAATAATAATAGTATTCATAACAGGTTGAATACGATCAGCTAGCATCTCTAACATGATTTTGAAAAGCACATTACAAAAAATTAGGTCTAAGATTAGTAACTGAATTTAGGACAACTTTTTTTTAGGAATTAGAACCAAATTGGCATTGTTTAAACCATGTGGGAACCAATTGTTGTTGATGCAATGAGTGCAAAATGCAGTAACTTGGGTACCAACAATATCAAATTAGTTTAAACCATGTGGGAACCAATTGCTGTTGATGCAATGAGTGCAAAAAAATCAGTAACTTGGGTACCAACAATATCCCAAAATTTATGATAAAAACCTAAATTAAACCCATCTGGGCCTAGAGCACTGGTTGGATTCATTTTAAATAAGGCAAGCTTAACATCCTCATTCTCAAAAGGACGCTATACTCAGCTTGCATTTATGACTGAATTCTTGGCTGAAAAAGTTCTAAAACTCTATCAAAGTTAATTCCTTAAGAAGTAAACAAATCCATACAGAAATTCTACAATTCATACAATATGTTACCCCACTGAATCTAATTCCTAAACCTGTTTGCAATCTATGAAATAAAGAGTTTTTGGCATGTTTGCTTAAGGCATGTGCATTGAAAGAACTTAGAGTTTTGATCATCTGCTTGAAGCTAATTCAATTCAATTTATTCCTTTGTTTCTAATAGATATCTTGTTGCAAACACAAAGCACTTAGTTCTTTCTTTGAATTGTAAACATCTGTTACATCCCAACCTGGCATTTTGAACAATTCATCAAGCTCATACCTACACTTCTTCATCTTAATTCTGAATTTTTCTCTCTACTGATGACATCCCTACTTCTGCAAAAGTATAGATCATTTTTTCAATTTTTCAGGTACAGACAAATTTGAAACCTGGTGCATGCCAACAATTTGCAATGATACTACGCATTTCTGGAATTAAAACCCAAGCATTTTCAAAGAGGGAAAGGAGGTGAGTATATAATCTGAGTTAAGCTGTAGTGCAAAAGCATGGCCAAATGATCAGATTCAGATACTGCTATATTTTGGATCCAGGCAGAAGAGAAAAAACTTAGTCCACTCCAAATTTTAAACCCCCTAGCAACCCTCTACTTTTATGCCAAGTAAACAAATCCCCCGTCATACCTGTGGGCGGGCGGTCCTTTCTCGGAAGGATGAAAGTTCGTGAGAAATGGGTCGAAATGTGCGAGGCACGAATTCGCCCTGGTTTTGTTTTTAAAGAAGAAGAGGTGTTTGCTCTCTAAGGAATGAATTTATTTAAGAGAAATCATTTTCAACTTGATTTTCTCAAAATTAACAATAAAAATAGTAAAATAAGATTAATATCCTATTTTACGGAAAAAGAGTCGCCACCCGGTTTAGCTCCACCGGGAATTATGGTATACTGATCCATGATCAAAAATCAAGAATTATGACTTAAATGATAATTTCGGCATTATGACGGCTTATAAAACAATAAAAATGAGCTGGAATTTTGGCAGAGTAACGGTGCTACTTGGGATTTTTTCCATATCATTCGAAAGGAGTTCCCCCTAATTCGGGATATCCGATCTTTACCTGCAAGCTCGTTCACACATATCAATGCATTTTTATTGAGAAATAAAATAGTAAAACAGCTCCAATGGCTCCCTACTCAAACATGCAATGACAAATGAGTAAAAATAACGTAAAAAGTTTAAGCCTTAGATACCCTCAGTTACCTTTTCGTTGTTTTGGGTTAGGTTAATTTGGTTTTGATTCTTATTTGGTTTTGTTCGATTAACAATAATTTTCTTATTTGGTATTCGGTCAATTTGGTTTGGCTCAGGTTTAACAGATGCACACCCCTACAATTGCGCATATAATTGAATATATTCGACTACAATGTTACGCAAATGAAAGGTATATTGCCCGAAAAGTCTATTGTTGAATATGGGTATTGTAGAAAAGTATAATGGGTGATAAATTATTCACGCATAGCTAAACGCGTGAGATACACGAGAGATTGTTTCTATACAGTCATGTATCCTGACCGCATGGATGAAGCCGAGTGACTCGTCTTTTCCCGTCCCTCGTGGACACAACAGTAGAGTTTCAATCAAATTCAAACTCTAGATTCCAGTTTTGATTAGGATTCAAACAAATCCTAGTAGAGTCCAACTTGGAATCAAAGAACTACTCCTTTCCGGACAAGGAGACATTCAGACCCCTATATAAAGAGGTTTGCACCTCAAATCAAGTACACAATTCTATATATCCAATCTCTAAATTCTCTGCCTCCTTTCTTAATTCCGTCGCTAACTTAAGCATCGGAGAGGCTACGCCGGTCACACGGCTAGCCACTCTAACGTTTTCTGTCTCGCAGTTTACCTCTCCGGCGAGACTCCGACGAACAACATTTTGAAGATTGGAACGCAAGTAACCCATTCTTTGACAAATCTTTTAGTGGTGTGGTGAGCGTGGACAAATTTACTTGTTCTACGCGAGAATTTTGTTCAGAGAACGAACACACTTCCCTTCATAATGGCGGATCAAACACCTCCTGCTGGAAATCTCAATCAGAATACAATTACGATCAACTCCTCCGATTCTATGGGTTCAACTTCCTCGACACATACCACAATTACGTCGGAGCCCATGAACAATCCCACTACGCCTCCTTCGGGATCCAGCACTGTCGATTTCTTCCAAGATGTGGCACAGAAATACCATATGACGCCGGAAGACCAACAACGCTTGCGAAGAAATCTATTTGGTCTCCTTAACAGCAATCCTGCTTCCACCATGGCAGGTCATACGATCAGTAGGCCTCACATCACGAGCATGGCTGGCTTTCAAGCACCGTTTCGGCCTCCCCCTCCATTCGTTGGTCACCCGGTATGTAACTACACACCGTTTCCTTCCCTACATACACTGTTGAATGCAACAGGTGAAGGACAAAGCTCCACCCATCCGGTCGCAGTAGATCAAAGCGCCCCATCTTGGGAAGAACTGGCGGGTATCACCAAGCGATCGGAAACCTACCCTGCCGGACCACAGATGCATGGGATAGGAGAATATTTTCCCTATCAAAACACAGGAGAGACGTATCACCACCAACCGTGGTTTGACACGAGCATGATGCCACCACCTCCAGCACCGCCTTTGCCGCCGCCATTCCCTTCGGGCAATTCACATATACCACCTCAAAAGGCAAAGAGTTTTACGGATGATCCGGCGTTTGTGAAAATGTTCAGGGAAGGGCTCAATCACTTCGCAGTCAATATCCACGAACCATTACTCACAGCATCGTTCTCCCCGTTCACCAAGAGGATACAAGACGAGCCAATAAACCCGTATGTCAAAATCCCCCACTTCGACAACTATAGTGGTGATACGGATCCCCGAACACACGTGAATACGTACAAAAATAAGATGGACATGGCACACGTCCCTAAAGCGCATGCATGTCATTATTTCCAAACCACCCTTGTGGTACCAGCAGCATATTGGTTCGATTTTCTTCCAGCCGAGTCAATCAATACATGGGAGGACCTCCAACAAAAATTCTGTACGCAGTTCATCGGTTCAATCCCGGCTGGAACAACTTCGCGTACACTTCATGATGTGATCCAGTCATCCAACGAATCACTTCGTGCGTACATTGAATGATTCAATAAGGCATGCTTGCAGGTGCGCAATGTTGATTTCAGCACAGCAAAAGAAGCTATGATTCGAGGAACACAGAGTGAAAGATTGAGGGCAGAAATCATTCAGAGAAATCCTACCGACCTGCAACTAATGTTGAGCATCGCAAAGGGGCATATTGAAATAGATGAGTTAAAGCAACCTGGAGACTCGCAACCGTCTGGAAAACAAAGGTCTGAAGACCGTCGATCTAGGCGCGGGAGGGGAAGCAGTTCCAGAGATCACACGAGATAAATAGATGAAGACCGACCCGAATTGAATGCCCCACTCAGCCGCATATTAGTGGCTATTCAAAAGTCCGGTGACAAGCGAAGCTTAAGATACCCGAAGATAGGAGCTGACACACAACTCGGCCGAGACATGAGCAAATATTGCGAGTTTCACCGAGCTAGAGGACATCACACAGATAATTGCAGAAGCCTCGTCGACGAAGTCCACCAGTTAATCAAAGAGGGAAAATTTGAACAATTCATCAAAGGCATAACGAAGCGGCCATCTGATGATAGCAAGAAAGAAAAGAAGGATGAACAACCAAAGAAACGCACAAAAGGGGTCATACTGATGATTGGAGGAGGCCCCGAGTCACAAACTTCAAAAAAGCGTCCCAGGGAAGCCGAGACGAATAGCAACGATAAAGTACTGGAGGACTCGTTCGCAAAATACAGCATGGTCACAATACCAAGGCCTGATCCACTCGTCCTTGAGGCAACTATCGAAGGCTATACGGTGAGAAGAATCATTGTTGACACAGAAAGCTCGGTAAACTTAATCACTAAACAGGTGTTAGCACAACTCCAAATAGCACCCAGCAGGACTTTTCCATCCTACTCCCCACTTGTAGGGCTTAGTGGTCACACAGTGCCAGCATTGGGGCAAGTCAGCCTGGAAGTGGAGTTGGGAGACAAAAAATACAAGTGGCGGTCACAAGTCGAGTTCATCATAGCAAAAATCCCCATTGCATATAACATCATCCTTGGAAGGCCATTCTTAGTGGACACCAACTCATTCATCTCTATGAAGAACTTAGTAATGCGAATCCCAACTTCGCGAGGGCCTGATATTATAATTGGCAACCCTCGGGTTGCTCAAGAAACCTACTTAGCCTCGCTGAAGACGGATGAAGCCAAAGGAGAAGAGGCCGCTTCGGAAGAAAATGAAGACAAAGCCCAGCCGGTCGGAGATCTGGAGATGTTTATGATCAGTCCGGACAAACAGGTAAAGGTTGTAAAAAACTTGGCTCCTGAAATTAAAGATTGTATTTGTAAAGTGCTTAGCGAGGAGGAGCATACTTTCTCTTGGAACACGGACGATGTCCCGGGAGTGCCAACTGAAGTAATCACGCACAACCTCAACTTAAGGCCAGAAGCCGAGCCGGTAAAGCAAAAGAAGAGGAACCACGCTCCTGAAAGACAGAAGGCCATAGAGGAAGAAGTGTAACGACTCTTACGAAATGGCCACATCAAAGCGGTGCATTATCCTGAGTGGTTAGCGAACGTGGTACTGGTAAAGAAGCCGAATGGATCATGGCGTATGTGCGTAGACTTCACGAATCTCAACAAAGCCACTCCTAAAGACAGCTACCCACTACCCTGTATTGATCAATTGGTAGACTCAGCAGCCGGGTACGCAATTTATTCATTACTTGATGCCAAATCCGGATATCACCAAATCGCCATGAACCCGAGTGATGAAGAAAAGACCTCTTTCATAACGCATGAGGGGACGTATTGTTACACAGTAATGCCATTTGGTCTAAAAACGCGGGGGCAACGTATCAGAGGCTGGTAAATGATATGTTCAAAGACCAAATTGGCAAGACAGTAGAAGTGTACGTAGATGACATGATCATCAAAAGTCGGACGGAGGAAGAGCATGCATCAGACATACGAAAGGTCTTCCTTACACTGCAAAGATACCGCCTCAAAGTCAACCCTGAAAAATGCACTTTTGGAGTAAATGGAGGAAAATTCCTCGGATATCTCATATCTCAGAGAGGGATTGAGGCGAACCCCGAGAAGATCGAAGCAATCATACGAATGAAACCTCCAAAAATGTTGAATGAAGTGCAAAAGCTCAATGGCCGAATCAATGCATTAGGACGTTTTGTTTCCTTCTCTGCACGAAGGTGTCTACCGTTTTACAAAGCCATCAAAAAAGACCAATCGTTCAAATGGAATGAAGCTTGTCAAGAAGCTTTCGACAACATTAAAACCTTCCTCAGCACACCGCCACTACTCAGTCATCCTAAACCGGATGAAGAGTTATTTATGTACCTAGCAGCAACGGAGGAGGCGGTAGGATCTGTATTGGTAAGAGAGGATGGCGAAGGGCAACACCTAATCTATTATACAAGCAAGGTGCTGAAGGACGCGGAAACGAGGTATCCCAAGATTGAAAAGCTTGCCCTAGCTCTAATGTCATCCACAACATGGCTTCGACCCTATTTTCAAGCCCACACAGTCATTGTAAGGACTAGTTTCCCACTGAAGAAAGTATTACAAAGGCCTGAGACATCCGGGTGAATGATGGAATAGGCTGTACGCCTAGCGGAGTTTAATGTCAGATTTGAAGCAAGAAAGGCCTTAAAAGCACAAGTACTCGCTGATTTCATAACCGAGTTCGTGGGGCTAGAGCCACAGCAAAAGCCCAAGATGGAAGAGTGGATGGTCTATGTAGACGGAGCTTCATCACAAGAAGGTGCCGGTATTGGAATCACCATCAAAGGGGCCTGAGAAGATCAAACTCTCCTACGCTGCAAAGCTAGCCTACCCGGCTACCAACAATGCAGCCGAATACGAAGCTCTAATCAAAGGCTTGGAGTTAGTCAAATAAATCGCCCCTGACAGGGTATGCATCCGTAGCGATTCAAAACTAATTTCCAATCAAGTTAACAAAAACTTTGCAACAAAGGAAGCCGGAATGGTCAAATACCTGGCCAAAGTTCAAGAATTGCTCAGAAAAATCGAGTCTTCTGGAACCACATGGAGAATAGAACATATTCCCCGGTTAGAAAATGATGAGGCTGACCTACTTGCAAAAGCCGCGTCAACAAAGGATGAGTGGAGAAATCTGAGCTGTCCTTTTGAGGTAATGATAAAGCCTTCCACTAAAGCTGAGACAATGTTATTACTTGAACAACAAGACTTAGGATGGATGCAGTCCCTAATCAACTACTTGGAACACAACAAGCTCCCTGATGACCGAGCAGAGGCAACCAAGATAGTAAAGAAAGCTGCCAGATACGCGATGATTGACAAAACCCTCTACAGACGATCCTTAACAGACACATGGCTTAAATGTATTTCTCCAGAAAAAGGTACATACGTGCTTGGGGAATTACATGAGGGGACGTGTGGATCTCATCAAGTAGCAGTTACGATAGCATGAAAAGCTAAATTGCTAGGATATTATTGGCCGACAATGGAAGCAGATGCAGCCTCATACGTTCAGACGTGCCACCAATGCCAGATCCATGCGCGAAAGACACACATACAGCATGCAACACAGAAGCCAATCTATACCGGATGGCCATTCGCCACTTGGGTAATCGATATTGCAGGACCCATGCCAGAAGCAGTCAGGCAAAAATGGTTCATAATCGTGGCTATTGATCATTTCACCAAATGGGTGGAGGCACTCGCTGTAAGTGTCATTACTCCCGAACGCGTAATCGATTTTGTATGGGAGCACTTGATAACCCGGTTCGGGGTCCCCCAAAAAATTATTTCGGATAACGGAACGCAGTTCACTTCCTCTAAATTCGATGACTTTTGCAAAGGCCTGAAGATAGAACAATACTTCTCCTCAGTGGCTCATCCTCAGACGAATGGACAAACAAAGGTGGCAAACAGAACGCTTGGGGAAGGATTGAAGAAGAGACTTGAAGGCAGTAAAGGCTCCTGTCCAGAAGAGCTAAACAACGGTCTTTGGTCCTACAAAACCACCCCTTGCAAGCCGACAGGAGAAACTCCCTTCCTCCTAACACATAGAGTCGAAGCGGTAATACCAGTTGAGATTGGAGCTCCAAGACCGCATGCTTTATTACACGGAAGAATAGAACAATATCAACATTCTTCACCATCTTGATAGCTTGGAAGAAAGAAGGGAAATAGCTTGCATAATGATGGCCGTGTACAAAGCTAAAATTGCAAGATATCATGACAGGAAGGTCAAGGAGACACAATTGCAAGAAGGAAGTCTAGTTCTAAGAGATGCAGCAGCATCGCAAAGCAGAGAAGGAAAAGGAAAGCTTGGAGCAAACTAGGAAGGCCCATACCGCGTGAGCAAGGTTATAGGGCCCGCCACCTACAAACTTGAAAAGCTTGATGGAAAGGAGCTGCCAAGAACGTGGAATATCGCTACTCTTAGGTCGTACTTCTCAACAACTCAACCCTAGGGGGTCAAGCGGCTGCACTCTTTTTCCCTTGGAATAGGCTTTTTCCCACAAGGTTTTTCCTATTCCAAGGTTTTTAATGAGGCAACGCTCCCCTAGCGGACCAACAGCCGGATAACGGGCAACAAACACCGGCTCATGTAAACTTCTCAGAAAGCAATAAAGTCCAACTTCTCTTCAGTCATGATACGTGCAATCTTTTTTAAACTTGTGAGGGTTAGGGGTTCTGATCAAACCATCTATAACTCACAGAGTCAACTACAAAGGAACCAGTCTAGCTAACTTGGCTTCCTCATACAACTGAAGCCATCTCAGACGTCACGAAGACCCTAGATGCGCTCGGTCTT
>CAOJBI011669388.1:0-11796 GCA_948277035.1 Euphorbia corollata
AGGTCGCTGTTGTTAATGGCAACCCGATAAGCTCCAATGGGAAGAATAGCGGTGGCGAGAAAGAAGAACGGAGACGGAGAGCAGAGGTGGAGGAGGTGGGAAGTAATTACAGGTTTGAGAGATGGGAATTGATTTCAAATCGAGTTGGCGATGGTGAATTTAGGTTTTGAAAATTTTGGGATAAACTAAGTGGGAAAGGTTTTGAAAATTTTGAGAAATCATGAAGTAAAATAAGTGGAGGGAATGAGAAAGCACATTGCCATTAGGACGTAAAAAAAAACAACCATTGCAATAGAATAAATATAATAACCATTGCATTAGATTCAACTGTTACGATAGCTTATTATTCCGTTACAATATTAATCACCGTTACATTTGGGTATTACATTAGCTTTGACCGTTGCATTTAGCATTGCATTAGATACTACCGTTGCAATTAGTTGCATTAGCTATAACCGTTACATTTGAGTGTTACGTTAGCCATAACCGTTGCATTTGAGTGTTACGTTAACCATAACCGTTGCATTTGGATGTTACAATTGTTTAAATATGTAGTAGTGGATGAACATATCAAAGAGATTAAGGTTCAGTTTGTTTACAGAAAACTATTATGCAGGAAAATATTTTTTCAGATTTTCGAATGTTTGTTTGCCGTGGAAAATAAATCAAAAGAAAATATTGTGCAAGTCAAAATAAAAATATAATGTAAATAATTGAAAAAATTTCCCATAAAAAAAGATAGGAAAACTTTTTCCCTATCTGGTAATTCTCCAATGGTTGATGATCATAAGTTTATGAATGTGACTTGTTTTACCATGAACTTTCTTTTATATTTATTAAAATCTGAAAAGTTATTTCTCCAAACGTAGATAAATGCAAACATACATGCATTTGGAAATATGACTTTTCCATCCCATTTTAAGCAACCTCAAAACAGATTTGTTAGACTTAAATGTTTAAATGATTAAACATTAATATGAGATATTAAATACAGAGAGCTCAAACCAATAAATGGTGTTAGACAAATATTAATTATGTAGTACTCAAAATTAAATTTAGTATAACACATATATAGCATAAATTTAATTATGTGTCTTTATTCCGTAGGATAATTGATTTGTCATCTTCAAAACACTTAGGATACAATTTATCCTAAAACTTTCATTCTAACAATCTCCCCCATTTTAATGGTGACAAAACTGGAATAAAGGAACCCCATATTCATAGCACATATTTAAACAAAAGAGCATATTAAAAAAAATTAAGCAATTTAACGAGAACGAGCCAGTATAAAAAAACTATTGAAAATAAGAGAATTGTGAAGGATAGATCAATAGCAAATCTGCTTATGAGGAAATGCAGTACATACTTAGAAAGAAACGCTAAGTCCTATAATTCCTAAGATGGCTTGGATAGAGCATAAAGCAATGTCTTTCAAACTTCAAACATCAAGTTCAAAGCATCAGTTACAGAAAAAAATTATCATGGTGCACTAGATAGTGGTTCATGATTGTCACTCTCTTTTTCCCTCATTTTGTTAGCATCAAATACAAAAGAGAAGCTGGGGTGAATAGTTGAAATAAGTTGAATATTGAGCGCATGACGAAGATGAGCTAACTATTCGTCACTTTTCTACTGATAATATAAAAGTTCCAAATATAAACAGGTGTTGTATTATCAAATAGAAAATGGAGGATAACTGCAAGTATACAGTTGCGATATAGTTATAAAAGATATCAATACCACAGAGAAGAGTTCAGTTCTAAAGATCAACTACAATCACGGGAAAAAGAAATAAAAATAGATTAAGAGATTAATGGATGAATAAAAAGGTAAATGGATGGATAGATGAGAATAGATTAGAAAGGGATGAAAAAGTATATATGAAATTTCCAAGAATAAATATAGTTGAGAAAATATGCAAGATGATCAAGGATGTTTCATGCACTAGAAAACTTCAACAAACTCTGTTCTAGATACCCAAATATTCTTTAATTTATCACTGAGGAACACAAGAAATGACTTTTCTAAATCTAGGGTATTCGAATTATGACTTATAAAACCTAGACAACAATATTACTATGCTTAGTACGGGTCGCTCTTATACATTTAGCAAGTTACCACTCAAAAACTTTTGCCTCACTAAACAGCGTTAAAATCACAGATCTAGTGATTATACACAATCTCACTAACCCCGAAACTACTCTTAAAGTTAAATTATACACAATCTCGCTAACCCCGAAACTACTCTTAAAGTTAACTCGAAGGGATATAACTTTATTAATATAAGCAACACAAGACGTAATACCCGTTATGACACATAGACATATCATAAACTTCAATTTAGAAAGTACAAGCGAAAAACAAAGTAAAGTTAAAGAGGTTTGCAAGTGAAAGCTAAAATTGATCAAACCGTATAGACTTTTTAATGAGAGTCGTCAATTCCTGCAATGCTTGCTCTACTTTGAATTCGATCTCAACTCGTACAAAACCTCCGTTAGGATGCTATTCATTGTGAATATCAAACAAATGAATGTTGAAGAATGGAAACTTTTATTGATAAGTGCTTTAAAGTTACCTTATACAACAATCACTCAAATTTGTGGAGAAATCTAGTGATCGAAATAAGTATTGAACCACTTACAATTTTTCTCTCAAACACTTTGTAACTTAGATAATTCTATATATATTTCATTCTCTATCTATATCATTATCTATGCACCATTCGATCTCTCACATTCAACCAACGAAATTTGTTGATATAGAGTGTGAAAGGTTGCATATTTTCAAACGAAACACCATGTCCATTTGTGAAAGGTTGCATCTTTTTGGTTGTGATTGCATGCATCTTTTCATCCTTATCGATGATGCAAATGTACCTTTTCATCCTATTAATGATCCCAAAAGGTATCATTTCATTTGGCAGTTGATGAAGATTGATCGTTCTTATCCAACGGTTGAAAGTTTAGAAAATTAAAGCAGGGTAAACCCGAAGGGATTCCTGATCATGACACATTAGTCCGGTCATGACTTCAAATTGATAACTTTCTTCTTGTGAAGAACACAAGTAGCGATCGCGATTTGTTGTCGCATACCTGAATTGGTGTTTCACGAACAGGATTCACGATCGTGACTTGGTCATGACTTGTGTTTTCTTCAAAATTCTTCTTTGAAACTTTACCAATCTTTGACAACTTCGATCCTAAACCTATTCCTTGTAATCCATGCATCTTTTGCACTTTTTTCACTCTTTTTGCATCAAATTCCATCTTTGATAAGTTTACTTTTAAGATTCACCTAGTTTCTTCATTTGCATAAACAACAACTACATACCACATGAAATCTTTTATATGAAATATATAATGACTCTAAACACAACAGAGTGTAAATTTTAGGAATTCAAGTTCGTACCTCATTTGGTGAAGGACTATTGTAGTGAGTACCACATTCCCATGTTACATAAAATTCAAGAGAAGTATACGAAATTCCCACAAATTAGTAATATGCAATTTATATAGTCTAGTTGCATATTTTTGCTCTTCATGGAGGGGTTACCAAATTGAGTCTTCATATAAGCGTTATATGCTCACTCGAGTATATCATTCTCTCAGTTGTAGTATAAAGCATAAAGGAAAACAGAAAGCAACTTTGAAAGGATTGATCTCAAGACATTTTTAGGTAACGTAGGGTACTAAACACTCATAGCGGTTGCGTTTTATGCTCCATACCACTCTCCCTTTTTTAAGTGGTTGCATTTTATGCTCCATAACACTTTCTCTCATTTTTTTTCTTGATGAGCAGATGTTTTCGAAGTACATATTTATACTTTGGACCCATTTTTCATGTTATGGTTACTTTTTTCACTCAATGAATGGTTGCAGTTTCTGCTTCGTACCATTCTTCACCTTTTGCATAACTCATTGATTATTCTCTATTTCTTTTGATTTTTTTTCTCTCAATACCCTCATCCTTTATTGATCACTTTCAAAGTATTATGACTATCATTTTCCTACACTTTAGACACACTTAATACTTATAGGTTGTATTCGAGAATAGCATATAAAACTCATAGTAAGTTCACTACTAGATATCACTCCACTCAAAACTTATCAGTAGCATTAAACTAAAACTATATAACTTATACTAATTCAGTTGCATTGAAATATATATCGAACACTTACTTGGAATATTGCTCTCGAATGTTACTCACCGCTCATCTTTGCCAAACGCTAAATGTCGTGCCAGTCTACTTAAGCGCTCACATTATCAACTTGTGCCAAGATCTTGCTTAGTCAAGGATAATCACAATCCTTGACAAAAGTTGTTCAAGTTCACATTCGAAACAAAAGTTTGTTCGAAATTTTACACCAACATTGGACTTGTAATACCCAACACTCACAATACCTTGGAACAAATGTTAGTGTAGTATAAGTATGGAATAGGTATAAAAACACAAAATCAAGTAACTTTTTATTCATTCTTCATTTTTTTATTTTTTTATTTTCAGGATTTTTATCGTAAACTAAACAAACTCAACAAACTAAGGAAATTAAAAAAGAAAAGGAAAAGAAATTTGAACCCGGTTTATTCATTCTTCTGAACTTGAATCTGGAGGACTTTGTGAAATTTCCAAATATTGCTTCCTGGAATATGAACTCAACTTATGTTCAAAGAAATATTTTGGTGAATTCTCGAACATCTTTTTGTATAAAAGCTATGTCAATGCATGCTTGATTCACATCATTCACGAACTTCTCCTTCCAACTATCCTCTTGAGCACACGCACTCCCGGATGCTTGTCTTGCTTCACTACTTCCCACTTGAATTTCCTCAACATCATCATTGTCTTGATCCTCTTGAGAAGTAGATTCTCACGTTGGCTTCAACTTCGTAATTCCCTTACTCCATATTGTAAAAATGTAAATCTTTCTTGTTTTTCCTTCACCATTCCCGCGCTCTTCATATATACTCTGCCCATAAAGTTGAATTTCTCTCTTAGACTGTATCACTATGATAGTTGATTCTTTGCTTCCAAAATTATTCCACAAATTATATTTGCACCTCCAAATTCTAACCTTTTTATATATAGCAAGGCCAGTAATGAATTCCAAAACATATAAAGTGGAAACTTTGACTTCAACAGGAAATGACATTTTCCAACGTAATCAAGTTTTCATAGACACTTTTGTAGTCACATTAGTAAAAGAAAGGAAAGCGGGAGTAGGTGTTGTAATGAATGACACGCGTCATTAATAGAAGAAAGTTAGGAATAGGATGACGAGCCCATATGCCTTATCTATATTCTCTATCCATTTGGACCGCACCACGTGTCCCTCCTCCTTCTGCTCCACTCCTTTTTCTCCTTGGATTTTTTTCACTTTTCATGGTTATTTTGTGAGTTTGTGAAGAATTTTCACAACTTTTCTGGTTTGATTTGGGTCCTTATTCTGGGTAATATTACATATTTTGTTCGGTTTTATTTCACGTCGTTCTAGTAAGAAGATAAAAATGTTTTAAATATGGAAGAAAAAATATTTTAAACATAAAATAACCGGTCGTATTAATAATCAATCGGTATTTTCAATGGTGCATTTGAACAATGTTAATTTTAAAATTTTTACAAATAAAAGATATGAAAGTAAAAGGAAATTTTGGAAATATTTCCCTCTATATTTATATGTAATTGAATATAATATTTTTAATATTAGGAAAAATTAAATGGATTTGAAAAATTCATGAAAAATGCAGACATAGAAAAGAGAAAAAATTAGTTATATATGAATTCACTAATTTTTTCTTATCTTAATAAGAATTTTATTATAATATTGAAATATATAATTAACAATAATTATAAAGCTTTTAGTTATATTAAAATTTTAATTATATTTCTGCCAATTAAAATCCTAAATTAAGATTACAACCATTTTACATTAAAAATAAAAATTTCTAATTTTATCGAAGAAAAAAGGGATTTGTGGATTACAGGGTTTAGATGATTTTCATTGGTTATGATAAATGAGATATATTTTTCAGACGATGCATAACAATTTTAATTTTAGGTGATCTCAAATAATCGTTCTGGGTTCACATTTAAACCAGACAACTTATAAAGCAACATGTTAATTTACATGAGGTAGATAAGGTAGATATGATGAGGTAGATAAGATATTATGATCACATGTCTACATATGATGGAAAATGGCATATGGAACATCATGCTCAAATCATACAATAAATTAGGAACGTGTCATTATATATCTAACAAATAAATGTCAATACGATAGTAACTATTACTTGAATTAATTTTTCAAGAAAATAGAATTGTTTGCACTAATATAAAGGACTATAAAACTTTTCGAAAGCTAATTTTGTCTTTTCTTAAAACAGTATTTGCCATTGGAACACTTAAATACAGCGATTTACTGATACTTATAAACAAAATCCATTTTAAACTTCTCATGTTCACTAAAATTATAATTGGTATTTAATTAATATTTTTCATTTCATTGAATATTAAATGTTGATTTTGTATTTTTAGTCACTGTCCAATATTTTTTTATAATATTAGTCACTTTCCAATATAGATTTGCAGAGAATTAGTACATCATACTACATTTTAGAACGTTAACCTTGAATCCACCTGGACTTATATACACCTTAAGTCATGTATATAGTTGCATGAAGTTTGATCATCTAATAGTGATTATGGACAAAGTATAGCTGCTTTTAATGAGATTTAATAAAATCCGTTGGAGTTACAACAAATTGGACACAAAATAAATTAATCTGTGTTAAAAATAATTTAGACCAATTATACATCATTCATCAATTTTTTTTTATTTTCGATATGAGATAATCAACACTTCCCCTATAGTGTAAGTAGACCGGGACTAGTTATCATTCAATAAACATTTCTTGGTCTATTTTTCCGATTCCCAAGGTCATTTTTGCGCTATTTCATATCCTGCCAAAACTTTAGTAATGAACCTAGCATCTTATTGGTTATAAGGACTTTTTACTACTGTAATATGTAGAATCAATGGATTTTAAAAGTATTAGATATGATAAGCTGAGTGAACATATATATGAGGTTGAACGAATCTAATCATCTTGTGTTATGGTACCATTTACTCTCATTTATTTCTATTCAACAAGATTCTTCTCACAAAACCGAACAGCTTCCTAAAATAACAAAGCAAGAATGGTCTTAATCTAACTTTAACAGTAATTAAACTATTATTTGAATACTAATAACAATAATATCTTTTAAAATTTTATTTGTAGTCATATCATTTCTAAATTTTATTAGAAATGAATCATTTCATTTAGTTTAATGACTCAGTCTATCATAATGGTTAAAGAATCATTGGATAGTATGTAATATTAAATTGAAGGCTTAATACATATTTAACATCCTAAATTTGACACATTTCATCATTTGCACCTCTTAATTTTGAAAAGTTTATATCAATCTCTGACATTTGGCAAAAGTGCATTTAGCAAACCTCTCAATGCCACGTGTTACACTATGATTGTTTGACTTTTCAAAGATGTCAAATTTTTATTTTCCTATCTCCAATCAGAATGTAACACGTGACACTTTAAAATTGAAAGGGATAGATGATGAAATTTCTTAAATTTAGGGAATTAGGTATATAAATAATATAATTGCGCTTACATTAATTAACACTTCATGAATTTGGCTACTGAAACGCATATTAAAAGCATTGAGGACTGTCTCGTATAAAGTTGCAGCAATATTAATTCGTCTACCAAACAAAGAGCCAAGAGCTGTCCAAAGTTGATCCGCAAAGGGGCAATGCAAAAACAAATGCTGCACATTCTCACAATTCGCATTACAGAGACAACAAACTGAAGCCAAAATCATACCTCTACGCTGCAGCCTGTCGTGCGTTGCAATATGGCCTGAGATTGCTTTCCAGCTGATAACCGAAAAGGAAGGGGGGATGGCCGAATTCCAGAGACCAGCAAACACGCCATCAGAGGTTTGCTCACCGACAAGCCACTTATAAAAAAGTTTTGTGGAGAATTTTCCATCCAAAGCGGGCTGCCAAAAACAAACATCCCCATCCAATTCCGTGGGCAAATTAAGGGTGATCAAATCTTTTATATCATTAGGAATACAATCAGGAAGATCAACCCAATTCCTATTAAGCATGAAATCAAAAACCTTCTCAGCTTTTCTTCGGCGAGATTGATCATTCAAGAGCAAATAATCCGCAAGACAGGGACGATCCATCTATCGTTCCAAAAGCTCAAATTCGAATTGGAAGAGAGGAACCAAACACAGTGCTCATTCAAAATGGAGTAAACATGCCGAATGGAAGTCCAAATGCTAGAGTTGGCCAATACTTTAATCTGACAACCATTTTTAATGAATCTGCTACGGAGGAATCTCATGGAAACATTGACCTTTGAAAGAATCCCCCAGCTCAACTTTCCAAGCATCGAATTATTAATTTCATTTAAACATTTTAAACCCAGGCAACCAGCTCGGACAACACGAGTACAAGCTTTCCAAGGGGCAACACTAATTTCCTCTTATCAATAGACCCGATCCACACAAAATTGCGTATAGCCTTACGCAAACCATTCAGAAGAGTAGCCGGCCATTTGTAGACACAAAAGGAGTGCAAAAGAGAGCTGTTAATAACAGAGTTGACAAGGACAATGCGACCCACCATCGATAGAGAATTTCTGATCCAACAATTGAATTTCAACAAAATCCGATCATAAATGGGTCTCAAATGCACCGTTCTAGGTGCACCCCTGAATAAAGGGACTCCCAGGTAGTTAAACGGAAACTCACCCCGACAAATGCCAGTTATGCTCGCAAGAGAGGCTGCACGGGAGCTGGTCATATAATTCGCAAAATAAATACGGGATTTATTCCAGTTGACTTGTTGGCCCGACATATAACCATAAATCTGAAAAGCTTCCTTAATTGAGTTCATGTTGCTAATTGTGGCCGCACAAAAAACAAGGATGTCATCCACATAAAGCATGTGAGAAGGGAATTGCAACTCCTTAGTATACCACATAGGCCAAAGCTTACAAGTGTCCACGTATTTCAAAAGCAGGCGGGTAAGGAAATCCTCCGCGAGAACAAACAAAATCGGAGATAGGGGATCTCCTTGACAGACACCACTCGAGCAGGAGAAATAACCCCGTATGCCTTCTGGAGTTATGATCGATATACGGGCTGAGTGAAGAATATTTGAGATCCAATTGATAAAAGTGTTTGAGAATCCGAAGGCACTTAGAACGGAAAGGAGGAAATTCCAATCTAAAGTGTCGAACGCCTTACGGACATCAATTTTCATGGCTAAGGAACCCTCGAAGCACTTTTTATGCATCATGTTCACACCCTCCGAAGCCAACGCAATACTTTCGTGAATATGCCGGCCTTTATCAAATCCGTATTGATTAGAAGAGATAATCCTCGAAGCGATGTCTCTAAGTCTAGAGGCAAGAATTTTGGTAATGACTTTGAAAACAAAGTTGCTCATAACAATGGGTCTAAAGTCCTCCAACCTAATGGCACCATCAATCTTAGGAAGCAACGTCATAATATTAGAGTTCATGCCCGACAACATAATTCCAGTGTCAAAAAACTGTCATATCGCATAGCATAAATCATGTTGAATAATACTCCAGAAGGTCTTGAAAAATATCCCCGTATAGCCATCCGGACCCGGCGCACTATTCTCATCCAAACCAAAAATAGCTGATTTAATCTCCTCGGAAGACGGATGAAGAATCAGCCCCTCATTCTCCAAGTTAGTCACCAACGGCGGAATAGTATTACGAATCAGAACCTCATTAATGACACAAGCCTCATTCCTTCGAAATAAATCACTGTAGAAATTAATAATGTGAGAGGAACTAATTTCCATGTCATTGACAGTAGCCCCCTCAATAAGTAAATCATGGATTCCCCCCGATCGCTTAACAATCGAAGCATATTTGTGGAAAAAATTCGAGTTACGGTCACCATCCCGAACCCATCTAAGACCGCTCATCTCCTTAAGAAATATATCTTTTTGCCTCAAATGAAGGTCTAAACGAGAGTGAGCAACAAATTCCTCCCGGATCAAATCCTCATTAATATTCGAAGAGGCAATAAGATTTTGAATCCGTAAAAGATTCTCTTCGCTAACCTTTATGTTGACGTCAAGATTCCCGAATATATTCTTATTCCAATCCCTAAGAATCGGTCGAGGAGTTTTGAGCCTATACATGAGCTTTTGCATAGGAGGGAGGTTAGGAAATAAACCATCCCAATGGTTTTGAACCAGAGAGTGCAACCCGTTATGAGTAATCCACATAGATTGAAAACGGAATCTAGAAACAGCCCTTGGACCCATTGAAATCCCAAACAAAATGGGGTTATGATCCGAGAAGTGCCTAGCTAAGATGCAAGAATAATAGTCCGGGTGCGAAGAATTAAAAACCGAGTTAACTAAAACACGATCCAATCTACAATCCACTCTAGCTGAGCCTGCTCTCCCATTAAACCACGTAAAGAAAGGGCCTGATGCATGAATATCCATCAAATCGGCCATGTCAATACACTACCGGAAGTCCCTACAAGATCTCATGCTCGGGAGTCTGCCACGTTTCTCATGGCTACCCAAAAGAGCATTGAAGTCTCCCATCCAAACCCATTTACCGCCACAACTAACATTAATAATAGAAGCATACATAGAAGTGCGAATATTGACAACATTGCTGCCATAGACAAACCCAAAATTCACATCACTATCCGATAATTTGATTGAGACAATTTGATCCGTAATGACTTGGGGAGTAACAGACATAAGAGAACGACAAGATTTAAAAACCCACAAAGATGGGCTGAAAATTGGCTTTATGAGGAACTCGCTTGAAGAAAGACAAATCCTTGCTTCTCTTTCTCTCACGCCTCGGCTCCCTAAAGCTCCGAACATATCCCCCGTTCGTTGGTCAGCTCCCCCGGCAAACTGGATTAAGATTAATTCAGATGCCTCTTGTGCCGGCGCTCTTGGGCCTTCGGGTGGAGGAGGAGTTTTCCGCGACTGCCATGGTCGATTCCTTCATGCCTTCTCTTTCTTTGAAGATAGCTCTCATACCTTTCTTTGTGAACTTCAAGCTGCCATTTTTGCTATTGGCGAGGTCAGTGCAATGGGAATTCGAAATGTTTGGCTTGAATGCGACTCATCTTATGTCGTCTTCATTTTTCAATCCCGAACCGTGCATGTCCCTTGGAATATTCGAAGAAAGTGGCTGCTTTGCTTAGGCCAGCTTGAAGATATTAATTTGGTTGTTACCCATATTTATCGTGAAGGGAATCGAGTCACGGATGCCCTCGCTAACCATGGTAGACTTAGTGGCATAACGGAACGTTGGAATTCAGCTCCTGACTTCTTACGGAATCTTCTTCACTTCGACTCATTGGGTCGATGTAGTTATAGATTTTCTTAGTTTCTTGCCCTCCGTTTTCTGTTTTGTTTTCTTTACTTGCGTTGTAATGACTTTTTCTTTTCTCTTTAATAAAGTTTTCTCGGTTTCTTGTGTTCGTTTGGGGTCGCTCGGGGTGCCAACCTAGTTGGGATTGTGAGTCCTAAACCTCATTTGAAACCAATTCCATTTAAAAAATTATGTGAACTTCTTTATCATTGACCACATCCTACATTATAACAAAACAAAAAAAATTAGTATTTGACAGCATTCAAAATATGAAACAAGAACTTATATATTTAATCAAATTACCTTCTTCTTTTTTAGTCCATATAA
>CAOJBI011670004.1:0-11173 GCA_948277035.1 Euphorbia corollata
TAACTAGAAGATTCTACCAGCTAATGGGCCACAAGGCCTTAATTGAATTGAAATACTAATTACCCAGTAAGAAAATAAATTCAAAAGCCCATTGGAACTAATTAACTTAACCGATTATACTTCCTTCGTTGGTACTTGACACAAATACATATAAAGCCTCTCTCGCTGGACCGTTTTGTTCATAGCTAGTAATCAAGCTATTCCAAGAAACAACATTCTTCTCCCTCATTCCATCAAACACCGTTTGAGCAGAATTCACAAGCCCACATTTTGAATACATGTCAATAAGAGCTGTCCCCATATAGACATCCAGTGAGAAGTGAGATTTCAACATTATACCATGAATTTGAATACCCATTTTCAGTTCCTTTAATCTGGAACAAGCACTAAGAACACTACTAAACGTATACTCATTCATCACAAAAGCCCCTATATGCATACTGACAAAGCAATCCAAAGCATCTTCAAACCTCTCATGCTGCGCAAACCCAGCAATGTTGAATTCGACGAACACTGATCAGGCTGAGGCATGGATGCAAACAACAGTGCACCCTCATCAGGAAATCCTGATTTCATTGAAGTGCTGATAATAGAGTTATAGGAGAAAGTGTTCCTTTGAGGCATTTTATCGAACACCCTGCGTGCATCATTCAAATAATCGCATATACCATAGGCATCAACGAGTCTGTTCTGTATGAAAACTTCAGAGGAGAACTGGGTTTTGATGACGCGGGCATGTATGCGACGAGCATCACGAGCAGACTTGGATTTGATTCATGAATCCAAAAGTTTGGCGAATGGGGAGGAATCCAGTAAAGAAAGGTCACCAATGATTTGTTAAACGAATCCATTTTTAGTCATTCATTATCCAGTAGGAGAGAGTAATTGCGAACTCAGAACAAAGTAAACCCAACAAAAAGCGTACAGTTCAGCTAGAGAGACGCAAAGAATGTAATGAACGCCTGGGGGTGTCACAAAATTCTCTCATCTATTTTACTACCTAAACAAATTTCGGGCACAATGAAAAATCAAATGTGCTTATCATGATGTAAAACGTGAATCTGAGTAAAAAATTTTGCTGCTTTAACGTCCTTTTGGAATGTGAATCTGAGTAAAAAAATTTGAAAGTGAAGAAGAACGGAAAAAGAAGATGGAGAAAAATTGTCTGTTATTTGCAGGTGAATTTACAATCTACAATTTAAACTCATGATGGTTTAACATTTATAAATGAGTTAGCATGGATATGTAATAATAGATCGGGCATAGGTCAGTTCAGGCCGGGCCTACTAAACGAATGAGCAGTTTAAATCATGTCCAACCTATAAGCTGGGTCGGATTTTTTAAAAATAATTAAAATCCAAGCCCAGTCCGGTCCACTAACTAATCATTTTTAATTGAAAAAAATCATTAAGTATTTATTGCTGAAAAATAATTATAATAAAATAATTCCAGATACACAATTGAGTATAGATGATAAATTTTATAAAGAGAATTAAAATTTTCAAACATATATTATTAGGATTATGTAAAATAAATAAATATTTTTAACATATTAATTATTATTTCGGGCTGGACTTGAGTTTTAGTATCAAATCCAAACTCATCTTATATTTTACTCGGGCCGTTTCGTGTTCAGGCCGGTCAAGGCTCGTTCTCCGATTATTCTATGCAAACTCATTATATGGCATGCATGGAGGGTCACTTGAACTTTCAAAGTGACCTCGTAGCTACCTCTATTTTCAATAAATGCATTACTTTGCTCCATAAACACCACCACGTGTTACCTTCTGATTGGAGAGAGGGAAACTGAATAAATGACATCTTTGAAAAGTCAAAACAATCAGAATTTGACATATAACATTCAGGAAGTAAAATGGTACACCTTTTCAAAGTTGCAAAAGTTACGAAATCACTTTGAAAATTCAGAAGGCAACTAATTTTTTATGAAAATTTGGGACAGCTCCTCATACATTAAACCGATTATTTTTATTTAAACTTTTCAAGTAACATTAACTTTTAAACATTTCAAATTTCACTCACAATCCAGATCCTCCCTCTACAACGCCTTCTATCTCCTCCCCCTGTATTCCTCACTTCAAATTCTTCTCCATCTTCATATCATCTTTAGTTTTTCTCTTCTTTTATGGCCATGTGATAGTTCAAAGCAGAGAACTTCTAAAAGAACTAAATCTGAATTTTTCATTGCTTACTTTGTTTCATGTTGAATTTTCGAACATTTATATGATTGTGAGTAAGATATATAAGGAGCTGATCAAGACTTGACAGAGGAAGTTGCAGTGAAGTCTGATCGGAGGAAAGAAGAGAAGCAGCCATCATAGATCTAAAGATATTGGGGGGTTTTGAGAGAAAATCAAGTATTTGGGTTCACTGGAATACCAGTTTCCATCTGGTTTTATCATAAACCGATAATTATTATTAAACTGACCAGATATATGAAACGGATCGAACCGACCGATCCAGCTTCGACAACATCAATTTGTATCGATATTAAAAATTTGACATGAAATACATTAACTTCCGAATTCTAGTTTGGTGTGTTAAACCACCGCCCAAAATATTATTTTTCTACCCTTTATCAAACGCACCAAAATTTCAACAGGAACCAAAACAGTAAAATCATTTTCGCGCCACCAATAGGTGATGAGTTAAAGCATATAAAATTTTCTTTAGCTGAAAAATAATGATTAAGAATTAAAATATTCAATGTCAAAATGTCATACCTAAACATTGTGACTTATTTTAAGTGAATTGTTTAAATGCAACACAACACAGGTGAAGAACAGTCGCACAGAGACTAGGACAAATATGAACACATGCACACCAATGAATTAATTGCTTGCCAGAACAGTCGCACATGCACACCAACGAGTCGTAGGCATCCAAATTTGAATTGAAATCTACGAAATTCAACTCTAAGTTCTTACTCGTTCCAACCAATTAAATTTCCAATGTGTAGACTTTTTCCTTGATGATAAAAATGCATGAAATCTCAAATTCCCTAATCCAAACCCACCATAATATAATTTAATTTTCTGAAAATAACAAGGATCTAGAATTCGCACCCAGATTTGCAGCAGTTGTAAAATAATAACCATAAGGAGAACAATACAAGCCATCAACATGCTTGAGAATATTTAGCCCCCAAATCCCGGTCATAAATTGCATCTTTACGATCCACAACATGCCGACTTTTGGGCAGATTGGCCAGCGCCTCCTGCCTGATCTGGTTGGTTGATTTTGATTGTCTGTGGCTGCATAAATCACCATAATACAAGGTTTAGAAACGTCTATGGATGATCTAAAGGCTTAATGCATCAATCACCCTTGAACTTGCCCAATATAGTTAGTTGTCAACTTTCAAAAGATCCAGATACCCCCGTAAACTTGCAACAAATGCATCAGTTTGCCCCCTCAATGCCACATGTCAGATTCTGGTTGAGGAAAGAAAAATGAGAAAATGACATCTTTGAAAAGTTAAATCAACCAAAGACTACGCATGGCAATGAGGAGGCAAACCGGTGCATTTGTAAACAAGTTCAGGGCATATCTGACACATCAGAAATTTCACAGTGGCAAATGATTATTTTAGACAAGTTCAGAGGTGAAGCGATAGTGATAGGCAAAGTTCTGCTAATCTGTACCTCAGCCCTTGAGTCTGTATCAGCAAGTCTTTGTTTGATATCCCTAGCTATTGAAAAGAAAACCTCCTCAACATTTAAATTTGTCTTTGCACTCTGTACGACAAACTCTTCATCATACACAAAGAATGAACCAAAGATTTTCTAAATTAATTTCAATATATGCCACAAAGTCCACCTACAGTCTCAAAAAACTTGATGCCATATTCATCTGCGAGAGCCTGACCCTTCGAGGTGGGAACAGCCTGAAAATTAATTTCTTCATCAATTTCAACGATTCAGGGAACATTGTTTACATATACACACTGACAGATCGAGTGAGATTGAGAAAGTATACCCTTTTGCTTTCATCCATATCTGCCTTGTTGCCGACCAGTATCTTGTTCACATTGTCAGAAGCATGCTGTTCAATATTACGAATCCAATTCCTAATGTCTAGAAATAAGTATCAATTAGTATAGCCATAGAGATGATGAATGACAATATTGAACCTCAGCAATCCTAAAGTAAGGACAGTGAGATCATATTATTCAAAATTCACTTGACATAATTCAGAAGAAATAGAGAGCGGTAACCAATGGCAGTACAAAATCCAAAATAAGAAACAAAAGAAGTAATTACTGTTGAAGGATGACTCATCAGTGACGTCATACACAAGCAAAATGCCCATAGCTCCACGGTAATAAGCTGCAAAAGAGAACTATACTTCAGTAAATTCTTGAACTAGTTTCAGTGAGCATGTTAAGGAATGACATTCCAGAGGGTAAGAAGTTAGAGATTAAGAGTCTCTAGAAACGTCAAAAAATGTGGAAATAATTAAAAGCTAGACTCCCAGTAGTTAATCCCTTGTCACCATAACAACAAGCATAAAATCTTAGTGCATCTCACCCTGAATCGGAAAAAAATCTGCTGTCCCCAACATTGATGTCCCTTTGTATGTCCCCCATTCATTGTTCAACATGTGTCCCATTTTCAAGAGAGAGAATGAAAAGTATGAAAGAGAAATTAAAGAAATAAAAAGAATAAAAGAAAAAGGACACTTGTCAAAAAATGGATGGGAGACATACAAGGGGACACATAATTGGGGACAACAGATTTTTTCCCCCCTGAATCATATGTGATTAGCATCAATACAAACAGTTCTAGATTATTCAAAAGACTGGCATAATTCCTGCATGTGAACCAAGGAAATCAAAACAAGCAACCCTGCTTAAAAGTAAATGACCCACTTTCTTCAGAGGCGATAAAGTAGCATTTCTATTCTTAATATATTGGGCACAATGCCTAACAAGTTTTTACACCCCATTCATTTAAATCAAGATACAATACCAGGTTAATGATGCAAAATAAAATTTAAAAAGATTCATCAATAATATGCAAAGGGCAAAACAGTCCACATTCTTTTTCAGTCTTAATCATCAACGGATTGGTACCTCCAAGGTTCCAACAAATCAAATTAGAGAGACAATGCAAGCCTTCAAGCTTCAGGATATCGCAGATTTGTCACATGTCAAACTCAAGCATACTTCAACAAAGCAAATAGTGCATATCACAAAGCATTAAAGAATATGCAGCCGTACTGCTTCAGGGTCCAGTTTTGGTTGCCTGCCTCTAGTCTCGGTTAATCATTTAGGCTGTATTTTGTTTCAACTAACAAGTTTATCAAAACAAAATTGACGTCATGAAGTCATCAATTATACACTGAAATTTACAAATCAGAACCCCTTCTGCTTGAAAGCATGTACTATCAGTAAAGATCAATGGAAAACGGCACAATAAGAATCAACCATCAGATATTATATTATCAGTGGCAACTCAATTATCCTCCTGCACAACTGATCCTCCATTTTCAGAGAATATTCTCAGCTTCGCCTCAATTAAACCTCTCATGCAACAAACCCTTCATCCTCACAAATACGCAAGCCAACTACCGCATTTCTCTCTCCATGAATCACACCCCTGAACTGAACTGAAGATGAAAATTCAGCACAAGGGGAGGAGAGATTAAGGATATGCTCCCATTGGCTTCAATGCAAAGAGGGCAGTATCTTGTATGGCCAATGTCCTTAATTTTGTTATGTAAAATCCTTCAATGCACATTTTTTTTTCTTCCATGAATCTTTAAGGAGAACAGTACATGGATTTGGCAATGAAATATTTCATAACATGTCTGATATCTAAAATTTAATATTCAACATTAGCAGAGAAGCCAAACATGTAATAGTAGAGCCCAATGTAAATCCTAAACTTGAATAAGAGAATGCTCACGAACCAAGGCAAGCTGATTAATTTATTACACATCATATCAAAATTATCTTAATCAATTTCATAGTACAAAGCCTAAGAAAGAAAGTTATAATTTGACTTAATGACACTTGAATACATATTCCTTTGAAATATGAACTAAACTTTTAAGATACCGATGACATAAAAACATTACAAGAAAAAAGTACACATGCCAACATAAAAAGCATCATGGTAAAATCAATGTTGTATCATGATACCAATTAAAATATTTATGATTACTCCAACCCCAGAACTAACCAGTTGTGATAGTTCGAAAACGCTCTTGACCAGCAGTATCCCAGATTTGCAATTTGATTCTTTTTCCATCAAGCTCGATTGTTCTTATCTTAAAATCAATGCTATACAAGGAAATTTAAACACCATAGATTAGATTCAAGAAGAAACAAAAATGAGAATCTATCACAAGTTTCAAAAAGGGCCTACCCAATAGTTGTAATGAAACTAGTTGTAAAGGAACCATCAGAGAAACGTAAAAGAAGGCAACTCTTACCCACACCTACACCAACATATATTAGAAGGTAGTTGAAAAGTTAATTAGACGATGGCATAAAAGCTTCAAAAAAAAAAAAAATGAAATCCAAACAACCATAAGTATCAGGCATGCCAAGCCATCTAAGATATATAAAATTATCACATGTTTGTACCCACTTCAGCAATCACTTCATTCCTTTAATTTTAGATTGAGTGAAAATAATAATTACTGACAAAAAATTTATGGCCTAACCAATTTGCAGCACCTTATACCATGGATTGATACCACCGTGTTTACTTAGAAAAGAAGCTGTTTTTTGGTGCATTTCTATGCTTGACCTCTAAGGAATGTACTGCAATACAGTGGATATGCTTTAAGCAGAACTCAGCTTCATAAAATAAAGTGGAAAGAATAAAAACATTAGAAAGGCATAAACACAGGATCAATTCTGAGAAGCATTAGGCGAAAAAAAAAATCAATAACTCAACAAAATATAGCTAAAACGATGCATTTGCTATTGCGTGTATCATTTTCCCTCAAACCTTATGCTTTAAATGCAATCCACTGTCACGATTGTGGCTTATCAACAACTCAAACAGTAGATATTGAACAATAAAAAAAATAACATACGCATGTTCGACATTGACCTAAATTTCGAATTAAATAAGCTTGAACAAAACATTCCACATATAATTCTTGCAAATGCAAGTCATTCTTACGGATTAGAGCAGGGATCCAGAGATATTTACTTCAAAAACAATCAATCAAACCTTCCAGATTGACTAGCAAGAAATCATCATCACATGTCAACTTCATAGATTAAAGAAGAGAGGGTAGAAATGTAAATCCATACCGCTATCGCCGATCAAAAGAAGCTTTATAAGGTAATCATAATCGGCACGAGCTCTTGCAGGTGGAGCAGCCATTGTTAATTACTAATCACAAACCCCAAACAACAGAATTGAACCCTAAAGAGAAAATGCGAATCTATGAATTAACAAAAGAAATGGGGAAAACATACAATAATGCAACACGAAACATAGAATCGGAATTGAAATTGAAGAAAAATACTGTAACTAATGAACAAGTACCAGATCGGGGAGGAATAGTGTGAGATCTAATGGAGAGGAATTAGTAATGAAGAGGGAAAGTGTCCTCTGGTACGTCAGCACCGGTCGGCCGTTGAACAAAAGATAATTGGAAAGGAGGAATTTTTAAGAGATGAACAAATTCACGCAATATTTAGCTTCTACTATTCTAGCCGTTCGATTATACTATTTGGAGATCTATTTGATATCCAACGGACGTTATTGAAATCGACATATTATTGGAATTACGATTTTTTATTTTTACAACGCGCCAAGTTTAAGAAACGGCGACGTTGTCCAGCAGGAAATCTAGAAAAGTAATCCTTGCATACGTCGTCGTTTGATTATTAGCCCGTCGGGGTTGAGAATGTATACCCTGCTTGCAAGGTGCAGAGGAATTATAAGCAAAAACCTTAATGTATCAAAAGGTGTTTTAACTTGTCCTAAAAAATCTCGTGCCCCCTCAACTTTGAAAATGTTTCTGTAGGTATCTCAACTTCGGAAAAGTATCTTTCGACTCCCTACATCCTAAGTGGCATCTTACATGACATGTGTTGAATTTTTTGGAAAGTGATTACCTTTAAAGAAATTATAAAAAATATCTTCATCTTTGAATGGGAGATCCTTTCCCTACTTTCCAACAAAAATACCCGATTCATTTTTATTGTGTTTTTTTATATAAACTTTATGTAATATATAAGAATAAAAATCACTAAGAATCTACAAAAATCCAAAATTTATAAAAACTGCAAAATGGATAAAACAGTCATGTAAAACACAAATTCATTCCCAAAACAAGAATCAAACTTTAACCAAGAGAAGCCATGGCTGCCTTCTAAAGGTTGCATAGCAAACGTCTTGTCGTTTACATCTCCCAGAGACGTTTTTATTCTCTCTACAATCTCTTCCGCCTTCAACAATGCCGCACAATCCGACACCGTTTGGGAAAAATTCTTGCCGCCTGATTACCTCTTCATCCTCTCCTCCTCCGATCACTCTCCACCGCCGCTTTCCCTCCCTAGAAAACAGCTCTTTCTTATCGTCTGCAACAGTCACATCCTCGTCGATAATGGCAGAAAGGTAACTGATTTTTAAATTGAATTTGAAAAATTGAAATTCATTATTTTCTAATTGAAACCCAGAGTTTCTCACTGATGAAATGGAGTGGGAAAAAGAGCTTCATGATTTCCGCTAGAGATCTTCAGATTGCATTGGGGAATTCTCCGACTCACTGGAAATGGAGTTCCGATTCTAATTCCAGGTTTAGTTTCGTTTTCTCTTCAGCAATTAATTTGATCCCAAATTTCAATTTTTTCTTATTACTAAACCTAAAATTAACCTGTTTCGAAGAGGCACACAAGGGGTATTGAGGCGGCCTGCCGGTAGGTTGCATATTGTGGGAGGGCAGTGAGAGTCGCTGGTAATAAGAGCTCGTTAGGATATTTTGCGGCGGGGAAGAGAGAAGACGGGTCATACTTGATTCATTATTTCAATTCATTGTCAATTTCAAGATTAATAATAAAAAATTAAAAAACTCACTTGTCTTGTTCGTCTTCTTTGTATTATGGCCAGCAATAAATCATGTGTTGCAATGTGGATTAATGGTGATTAAATATGTGATGAACAAGATAATAATATGCATAATCATGGTGAAGAAGATGGTATAATTGAAAGAGAAAAAGTTAATATGGACTAAATTGAAACATTAGAGGTTTTTATAAAAATTACATTTATATATTGCCACGTGTCACGTTAGGATTGGGTTGACTTTTCAAACTTGACATGTGGGCGAGAGTGTGTTACACCTCCTTGGTTAAGAGTAGTTTAGAATGACAAAGGGAGTTCAAAGGCACATTTTTTCACAGTTGATGTAGCTATGAAGACGCTTTCAAAGTTCAGGGGGGCAAGAGATTTTTTGGGACAAGTTCGAGCATCTTTTGATGTATTAAGCCTAAACGAAACGAAGTGAAGGGATGGAAAGGGAGGAATAATATTTAATGATAATATAGAGGATGAGATAATATTGTGTTTAGAAGTAAAAAATTGAAGGATAGGAAATTATATAAACATTTTTTATAATAAAATATTTATTAATAAAAAATTAAGGGTAAAAGTATAAATTAACACGTTTTCACTTCAATATTCGAATATTTTGATGGAATTGAAAAACGAAAGTGAGGGAAAGCGGTTTTTTCTCGAATCTTTCAATTTGTAGAATTCAAAGCAAGAAATTTTTTTATATTTTTTAGGAAAAGGAAAAATATTAATGAGAAAGATGGGCAACACAACGAGGAGGTTCAACTAACCAAATCCTAGTTACCTCATCAAGAAAAGCTGCACGAACAATATTATGCCCTAACAAATTTGCATCCTTATTGAGTAAGAAATACAAGACAGAGTTAAAAGAAGAGGCAAGGTTTATACAATCTTTAACAATTGCAAAGAAATAATAAAAATCTTCCTCATAACTTATAGAGACTTATAAAACAAGCTATGGTCTATCTCAATAATCACGTGGGAATAACGTAAATCTTTCAGCCACGAAAGCGCTTCACGGACACTACAAGTCTCTGCTTCAAGAATAGAGACATAAGGGGTCAGCAAACCTGTTTTGGCCGCAATGAAAGAACCTCTTGCATTAAGCAAAATGGCTTCATAGCAAACACTACTACCATTCTCGAAGCAAGCAGCATCAGTGTTACATTTTATGTAAGGAATTACAGGCGATTCTTAGCAAATAACAGAAGCAGCCCTCCTAATCGGCATCACAGAAGCAATCACATGATTTTCGGTTACCTGAAAACACCCAGCAACAACTCTAACATGCTGGACAGACGTGATAATTCCCACATCAGCCTGTGAAGCACAGTTCTGCTCCACAACAGCTCCGCCTGCCTCCTGCCACTTGGCACAAATAGAATTATTGAAACGTACCACTGCTTAAGATTGCATGTGGACCACCTTCCAAACCACTTGATTTCTAGCATACCAAATAGACCAAAGAAGGAAACAAAATTTTTGCATCAATCTTACAAATAAGTTATACAAAGCCTAATCAATCAAGTCTTTGAATGAATTCTACAAAGGTACAAGCAAATTCAGCATTATACTAGACCAAATAGCTCGAGCATACACACAGTCAAACATCACATGCTTTACCATTTCATCACCGAAACCACAAGTAGGACAAGTAGCAGAATCAATAGCATGCCCAAGCAAGGTAATTTGATTCTTTTTATTTACAATTCAATGGCGAATCCATGATTAATTTTTCATGGTGTCCAAACACCTATGTAGAAAAATTTTAAATTTTTTGAACACATTTAAATAAGTTTTAGCAAACAAATTGTAATTGATTAAAGTAAAAAGTAGAGAAATTATGAAATATATGTAAAAAGTTATACATTATTGGTCAATTTCATTTGTATAAAAGCTTATTCACAAGCTAATTCATGAAATATGGTGTCTACCTGTTTATTTTCACGGGTCAATTATTTAATTTATGCATGATTTTAAAGTATTTTTTTTTAAAAAAGTAAGGTTAATGGACTCGAAAGACCTATTACTGGATAATTCATAGGTAGAGCAAAAGAATGTGAACTGTACACGTTAACAATAGCATTGATTAAATGTAGGAGGGGGGGTCC
>CAOJBI011670525.1:0-13240 GCA_948277035.1 Euphorbia corollata
TTAGCACTTTTATTATCTCTCTCTTTTCGATGGGAGTTAAATCATTGGAAATGGTTACCAATTTTGGGGTGTCAGTTGTACTCAAGCCAATCTCATGTAATGATGTATCATGAATACTAAAAACCTTATGCATAAGTTCAAATGAATGCATGGTACCATCAGGTAAAAGATCATACAAATAAGCAAAACGAGACATTTTCATTGCATTGGTTGCCTCATAGGCCGAATTGTTCATATCAAAGACACTAGAAATATTAAAAACAACAACATCATCATCATTTTCATCATCCAGATGTGGAGGGTCTTCCATCATGTTGGCAGAGGTGGTGGTGGCAACACACTTGGTAGGTTCCATCAGTAAGGTGTCCAAGTCATCATTCAGTTTCTTCTTCTATCCTGGAGTGAGCTCTGAATCCTTCATCTGACCTTTCTCTTCAATTACAGCATGAGTGAGAAGTGCAATAGCTTCAGTAAGAGGATTGGTAGAAACATTGTTCTTCTCAGTCATCTTTTTCATTAAGACATCAAGACCTTTAGTAATTGAATCTACAGCTTCTTTCATCTCCATATCCATTCCATCATCTACAATGATAGCTTTCCCCTCATCCTTATCTTGGATAATAGCACCAACTAGGGTAGGCTCTATCTAAGTTGTCTTGATAGATTCCTCTCCCTTTTCCGAAACTATCTGATAGTTTTGAAAGTCATACATATCAATGAATATCTCGAAACCTGAAACTTTCTCACCTTCGATCACGATTGGCTCTGGCTGACCTTTGTACTTCTCTTCTTCAACCCTCTCATAAAAACTAACCATATCACAAAAAAGAGGCTTCATGTGACGGTACATCTTTTGGCCCTTCTGAAACCCTAGACCAAGCTTATCTTGTTTCCCACATATAGGCAAAGCATCTGCTAACCCTTGAAGCTTTTTCCCTAACCTTTTTCGCGGCACGTATCCCTGTTTCAGCATCGGTTTATGGACAACAGGATTGAAAGAAGTAAGTAATTCATCATACTCTTTCTTCAACCTCAAAATGATAACGATCTGGAAGTTGGGCCTTTGAAAGTCTTCAATTTTCATGGCACCTATCATTGACTCCTCATCTGCCTCAATAGTAACAGGCTTGTCATGGAAAATTAACTTAATCTTCTAATGAAGGGTGGATGGAACAGCACCAAGAGAATGGATCCATGGGCGACCCAACAATAGAGAATAAGTAAAAGGGATATCAACGATTGTGAACTGCACTTTCGACATCACCTCTCCTATTATAACTTCAACTTCAAATACCCCAACAACACTTTGCTTGGAGTCATCATATGCCCTGATGATTGTGTTTGACTTTTGTAGCATATCTTCGGTAAGGCCCAAGTGTGGAAGTACCTTAAGAGGGAAAAGGTTCGAAGCTGAACCATCATCAACCATCACACAAGGCATGGTTCGATCTAAGATTTCCACCCGAATGAAAAGGGCTTTATTGTGAGCATATCCTTCTAGTGGAAAATCAGACATATAAAAAGTGATGGGCTCTCTACGCCTTAAAGGAATTCCTTCTCCTACCGCATTTACCATTTCTACCACAGATGTAGTGGGAGTTGCTTCCATCTCTAACAGCTTCCTAGTAAGGGCTTCTCTATGCTTCACAGAATCAATCAATAGTTTCCATATGCTATACCTTGATGCACTTGCTTTATTTGGTTAATGAGGGGATTCACTGCTAGTTCTAACTCTTTAGGTTCTGCTACTCGTTGATCTGACTGACCTCTACTAACCCCTCCTTTTCTGGCCAATTTTTCAGGCTGATAGACCTTTCCACTTCTAGTGACGTGCAAAACCCCATTCTGCATATACTTCCTTTCCCCTAATTTTGTCTCGGCCAAGTATGCAGGCTCTTCAAAATCCTCTACATCATTGACCAATTCATAAGCATCTAAATCAATCGGTATGCCTTTCCTTTTTTGAGACTTGAGTTCATAAGCATCAAGGCCTGTAGAGATCTTCTTCATCACTTTCTCTAACTGCTCACAATCAGACTGCATCTTCTTATCTGCTTCATCATCTTTAATCTCTTCAGCTCCTATAGAACGAACTACAGGATTTGACTTCATAATAAGGTTGAAGACTGAATTGGAGGGAACGCCTACTCTAATTACCATGACTGAACTACTCTTCACATTAGCACTTCTGATACACTGAAATACCTTCTCTTTAGGTAGTCCCGAGCTAACCATAGCTATATTCTTCCCAAACTATGTCAAGGGTTGTTCATAGTACTTGGTTTGGCCACTGTTTCTCGAACCTCCCCTTCCTTAATAAGTTTTTTATAGCACCAAGTAGAGGCCTACAATAGTTTGTGTTGTGTCCGACCATAACATGATAAGTGCAAAAGTTCTTCTTATCTACTGGCTTCGGTGGAGAATATGGCTTCAAACTATCTATAACTTTCAATTCCCCCAATTTCGCAAACAAAACATTCAAAGGCAAATTCCATGGCGAAATGCCATGTTTATCTTGTGGAGAGGATCGGACTGCTGCTATACCTGTCTCTACTAAGGCAGTCATTTGAGTTGTCTATGCAGTCTTAGCAGGCACAGGAGGAGATGTACCTGCATCATTACTCTTCTTATAATAAGATCTTCCCCCGCCAACATTAACTGGGGTTGCCTGTTTCTTCGCTTCTATCTGTCTCTCAATTTTCTCAACCTTTTGGCACATCTCTGTATACCCAGGGTATTCATCCAATGACATCTTCTCTTGATAGATAGGAAGAGCTTCATTAATAAGCTTTATTATCATCTCAGGCAAGCTAGGCTTGTTTCCCAAGAGTACTTGTATAGCCATCCATCTTTCATAATAGTTATGGAAAGTTTCCCCTTCCTTCTGCTTAATCCTCTCCAAGGTCTGAATGGTTGTTTTTAACTTCATGTTATACCCATAATGCTCTCTGAATGCTGATGATATTTTCTCCCAATTCATCCTCACATCCTTCAGTTGGGTACTAAACCAATCTACTGTAGCATCAGCCAAGGTATATGGAAACATCTTTGCTAAGTGACTATCTGCGAGTCCCTTCAATCTCATCACATTCTCATAATTTGTCACATGAACATCCGGCGGGCCAACGCCTTTGTAAGGAGGAAGAGTTGGCATGTTGAAGTCCGGAGGAAGAAGCATTTCTCCATTCTCATCAGTAAGCTTCACATGATTTTTCTTTGCGAGATTTACTTCGATAAGTTGTTGAAGTAAATTCTCCATTTGAGATGATGTTTCCTTTATAGGAGGCTCCTTATCGTTCCCCTTCTCACTATGAACCTCAAACTCTGATTCCCTATCAGACTTGCGCTCTTCAGCAATTACAGCTCGAATTTGACCACTCAAAATATCTTTAAACTGATCTCCATTCATGAATTGAGCTAGAGCAGTGATGACTTTAGCGGCAAGATTAGAGTTGAAAGTAGAATCACGCTTAGATCCTGTCATGTTAACTGGAGATTTTGAAACGGAATACTGATTTGTTTGTTCTGAACTTGAACTTGAAACCCAGAATTGACTATTCTGAACTAACTGTGTAGAATCTGAATCTGAATGTAGATGAGCGGTACTGAATGATGAAGTTGGGGGAATGTAATGAAGTTCGGACGAGACATCGCGATGACCTAACCCAAGCTGAAAATCATAAGGAAACTTGTTAGTTCATGCGTGGAAGGTGCATGAATGATTATTGATGAATGACGTGAGGTGTATCTACGACAATCAATGTAACATCCATAAAAAATGCATGACATAGAATGGATGGCTGCAAAAAATATCGATTAATGCTTCATGTCATGTGACTTCATTCACGGATAAACACAAGTGTGTGTCATGTTCAAAGGAACAAAGAATATTAGTATGACCCATCTAATGCTCATGGGGCATACAAACATGTTATTAAAGTCACAAATGGTAACATATATAATGTATTACGTCAAGATGTGGACATATCCTATGTATAAAACGTGTAATTGTTCATGACATCTGTAATATCAAGATGTGCAACAAACATGGTTGGTTTGTACACATGGGATGGGATAAATTTTATAACATCACAATATAAGCCTTGGACAAAGATGTAAGACAAATTGAACATGGTACAAATGTAAGTTTGAGGTGAACAAGTCAAAATACATTAAGCATGTTACAAATGTCACATTATAAGCACGAGATGAATGTGTCGCAACACATTGAGCATGGTAAGTCATAACACGAATGGTATCATTTTGCGCATAACATAAGCATGAAGTGAGCATGACAAATCATATTACACACATGATATGGGCATAATATAAGCATGAGGCAAACATGACACAATAAATGAGATATACAATTTGGTATAACATGGTATAGGCATGAACATTGCATGACATGGTATAACACACAAATGGTCTTCATAACATGGTATAAACCTGAAGGGTACATGGTATAGCATGAAAATGGTGATCATAATATACACGTAAAGTTTACATGACGTGGTATAACATGCAAATGGTATTCATATCATGGTATAACACACACATGTTGATCATAATATACACATCAAGTTCAGACGACATGGCATAAGCATGAAGGCTATGTAAATGGTGATCATGGTAATCATGTGAAGTGTACATGACATAGTATAAACATAGGCACGACATAGTGATCGCATGGCATAAAAGGGTTTCATGTAAAGGACACGAACTATTGCTGTTAGTTACAGTGAAGGTGATGAGTGTAAGCCCCATGAGCATCATAAACTTAAAATGAAAACATGTGAGTATGTAAGTGTCTGCACAAAAGGTTGTGGTTAGTAAGTGATACGGAAACATGCATGATGAGATTATGAAAGTACAATACATAACATATAGCACAAAGCACACACGCGCTCCCTTCCAACCTTATAACACCACGTGGTAAAAAAGAGTCTCTAACCTAAGTGTTGGGTCTCCTTATTATCAACAGGGGACAATAAGGGCGTCTCTCAAAATGCAATTTTCGTTCTAGGTAACCTAGGGGAGATTACTATGGCCTCTATATGTGGGCTTGGTCGAAACAGGGTCGTAAACGGTTCCCATAGTGTAATATACTCAAGTCCCCAAATGCTTGCGGATTAGGGCGACTATATCGTACTACTATGAGTGATATTCCCAAATTCATGCCCCTAAATGCTTGAAAACCAGGCGACACTTCATCAAGAATATCATGGCTTGAGAAAGGCGTGGGAAATGCACATGAATGCAAATGTGATTTTTAAAAATGATTTTATGGAAAAGAAACCTTTTATTGAAATAAAATATTTGAAATTAAAATTTTGAACTCAGTATCTTTCAATGTCTCGTTTAAAAGTTGATTTTTTTAAAAAATATGAAAATAAAAGAAAACAACTAAAGTTCCCAATGGAATCGCCACTATATTTGTTGCGTTCCTTTTATTAAAACTGCCGACCTATGTATAAATAAGAGGAACAAGTATTTCATTAATCTTAGAACACTTCCCTCACCTCTCGTCAGTTTATCCTAATCCTAATAAAGGATTTTTTTTCATTTATTATTAAAAAAACCTTAAAGCCAAAAACGTGTCCAACTACAAAAAAGCAAAACCTATCTAAAACAAAAGTTGAGTTCTTTTTAATTAATGTCTTCCTCCTTTTTCTTATTTTTTTAATTTAAATTAATTAACGTTAAAAAAATTATTAAATAAAAATTATGATAAAACTAAAATATATAAAATATGTACAAATAAAAAAAAGGTACTATATTATACATAATTGAAAATATATGCTGTAAAATATCAACCAACTAAATAAAAACTCGGAGGAAGGGAGCTAAACAGGTTAACCAATAGACAATCTCGAGGTCATTCGGCTATCTTTTATCTCAAAGTCAAAATTCGGACGTGAATCATATAGGCATGGAAAAATTAGTAATATGTCATCATCGGACTGAGCGGACCGTGCTCACAATTTCCTTTCATCATTTTAAACATCTCTTAAGCCAAGAGATTTAGCTTATACATAGTGATAAATATGCTAAAGCAATCCTCCTGACATTTTGATCTCGCATTCTAATTTCATCTTCATCATCTTTAGTTGCATCATGTGCGTGAAACTCTTATATAATGTTTTCTCTAGCTATATATTATTTTGGTTACCCCTTAGGAAGCCAATGAGTTGGAAACAAGAATCCATGGTGTACAATTGGTACATTTTCTCTTTCCATTTTTTTTTGCAAATCTGCCTCCATCTCTTCTACCAAAATATTACTTTCATTAAAACTTTTACTTCTTTGTTGAAACTACACAGAGAAATTAGTAACATTTATAAGATGTTCAATGCATGTTTCTCTTTGCTTTTCACTCTCAATAGCATGACATATTCGTTTTAATTAAAGGAAAAGAATCTCTCAAGAGGATTTGACTTTTAACTGCTTGGTAGCCATAATTTAGTCTCATTGAATTAGTTTATATTAATTCTTCATTAGCTTCTAATAACATTTTCAATATTGAAGATATAGTTAACAATTACTCTACACTGACACGAAGGAATTTTATTGAGAAGATCAAGTTCATCTTACAATTTTTTTAATTGTGTGAAAAGACCATAATAGAGTTGTTACCTTGAACAAGCATGTTAATTTATCTATTGATTTGTAATGGCTTTGGGTTATTACTGTCAAAAAAATATATCTTCAAGATTTTTCCATAAACTCTTTGAATCTTAAATGTACAGCTTCAGCTTGTCTTGGAGTTACCATGTCATGTAAGTTAGAGAGTTTTTATCAAGATCTTCAAATTCATCACTGATGTGAAATAGTTTATATTTTGCAAACAATTCAAGACCCTTCAAATTAATTTACTCCATGGCATATAATTTTTGCCGTTGAACAATGTTGCTACAAGAACAAATACTGGTTTCTTAGGTTTCAAAAAATTCTAATTTTGCACAATTTCAAGATTAGCAGTTGAGCTGCTGGATGGAATTTCATGATTTTCAGTAGAGATGAATCGGTTGCCTTGTTTTGTGCTATTAAAACAACGGTTCTGATACCATGTAAAGTTCGATAAACAGATAAAACAAAATTCAAGAAAATAAAAATATATGAAAGAATTATATTATTCTTATTGATTGATCGAATGAACCTTCATACTCTTATTTGGTAGAGTGATGAGGTTATGAACATTACAAAATTAGTTACAATAAGTAAATCAAACGAATGAGCTATTGGTTAAAAATGGGGTCAAAGTTTCTTACACTGCTAACTAACTAATTATAGATCACAAATCTTCTGACTGATACATGAACTTTCAAAACATCTATTTAGGTACCTGTATTTTGATAAAAAAAAAAGCGTCGCTCAACTACCTCAGGCCGACGTGGTATTCAACGTGACACCCTTTGACCCGAAATTCAAAGGATTCCATGTCAGCTGAGATAGTTGAGCGGTGTACTTTTTCAAAGTACAGGTACTTGCCAAGATGTTTTGAAAGTTTAAGTAGCTACAGAGATTTTTGGTACAAGTTTGAGTACTAAATTAAGCATTAAGCCTAATTTTAATAAAGCTTAGTATAGTGTCCCTAATTTGGCACTTTTGGTCATTTGTCCCCCAACTTTAACTTGTACCCGTAAGCCCTTTCAAATTTTGGCAAAAGTGAACCTTAGAATCACCTAACTTGACAAAGTACACCGGTGAGCCACCTAAACTTGAAAAATTGAACATGGGAGCCCCCTAGACTTGGCAAGGTGTACATGAGAGTTGCCTTCCATATTGACTTGGAAAAAGTGTACATGAGGCGGATCTCGAGTGCACTTTTGCTCAGTTGAGGCGGTTCTCATATGCATTTTTACCAAATTTAAATGGCTTCTGAGTACGAGTCAAATTTGAATGGAACAGTTGATCAAAATTACTCAAGTTAGGGTGACTATAGATGTATTAAGGCTATGTACTCTTGGACTGCAAATTGATTCCGTTAAGTTCAGTTAAAAGTAAGATCACTAAAATTCGATTCAATTCAACTTTACATAATTATAAATTTAATTATATTGTAATAAGTTTAGTTTAGTTTATAACGTCAATTCAGTTCAGTATCAGCTTTAAACACTTACACCTTTTATAATAATTAAATAAAATAATTATTGGTCCTCCGGTTCTCCTTCTCTGAACTTGTATGAGAGAGCAAGAAACATTATTAAATATTTTTGCTTTTGTTAATAAAAAATAAGAAGATCATTATTCCACTTTAATTAATGAAGAGACACTGCTAGTGTTTGCTAAAAGAAACAAAGAAAAACATTGATTAATTTAAACGTTTTTAATTAAATTCTTTACCAATATTCAAAATCTATACTCTGTAAAACATGTACCTGGTTGAGGTTTTAAGACAATTAATGGCGTGTGAAGTATTATTTTTTTACACAATACCTCAAGTATTCTATATTTGTATTCCTTATTTAATTTAATTAAATATCAATATAATAATACAAAAAATATTAAATGCATATATTGTCAATTTAGGTATGAACATGTTTTGTTGCTTTACTACGTATAGAATTGTCGACCTTGGTGAATCGTTAAGTTGTTGTACTAAAATTTAGAATTTCAAACATAAAATAGACAGAAAAAAAATACATCAGACTTCAGAAACCAAGTATGTAATTTTAATATATCACAAGGGAGCATTTGAGAAATTATACATAACCTAAAAATTTAATATAATATAGTTTATGTAATATGTTTAACATTTTTATTTTAATATTTTAACCTATTAGACTTTTGATTTAAATAAAATAATTCATACTATATATTAAAAAATTTAATTAAAAAATTTAACTTTAGATAGAATTTTTAAACGATTTCATAAAATTTTATTTTTTGTTTATATATTTAACCCATCGAAAAATTAAAAAATAAAATAATAAGTACCGGTTTTAAACTAAGCTTAGGAATGATTTTGTAAGCCCATCCGAACTTAAAATTTTGAACCCAACCAACAAGTACCAGCTTATTGTTCATTAGCATTCCGACTCTCTCTAATTGGCTCGATTAAACACTAAACTTTATCTGTCTCTGCCCTAACCATTAATCTTCAATACACTACCACAACTTCTGACAGATTACTCCTCTCACTTTTTTCACCAGATATCAAATATTTTTCCCAAATTGCTTTTGGGCTTTAATTTTTTTCGACATTATGAATTTCCTGCGCTCTTCTCCATTTCAAACGAAGCTCTAGCTACTCCTGTTAAGAAAAAGCTCTTTTATGATCAATTTGTAAGTTTCCCCATTTTTAATTCCACTTCTTTTGCTTTCTAATTCAAATATCTCATCTTCTCTAATATAATGCCATTGCATATAAAGTAAATTAGCTGTATCATTAATTGTTCTTTTATATTTTTACCATTTCAATGATTTGTTAGCTTTCTGATGCCTAATTGAAGTGAATCTTCTGTATTTTTCGTTTCCAACACTGTGGTTTCGTTAACTGATATTTTGGTTTTAAGTTATGTTTCGAAAAACTTCTAAAGAGAAAGAATCGTGTTCTATTACCTTCAATACAACACGTTGTGATTCAGCAAGGTAAATTACAGGGGCGGACACATGAATGAAAGAGAGAGGGGGGCTAGGAATCAACAATCATAATTTTTTTTTTGAAAAGTTGAAGGGACAGGAAGAAAAGAGCGATGGTGATGTTTGTTCCTCATTGAGACCGCCACTTACATAGCACCCAAGGGCGCACACGGGACGGAAACAACACAGGGGAACATGCCCTTCCCCACTCCTTAAACCCCCCCCCCCCCAAACCCAAATATATATTTATATATATAGTAATTCAAGAGATTCTCAAATTGAGAAGCTCAAGGAAATGAGTTCAGTTACAAAGTAGCAAAGTCGGGTTCATGAATAAGTCCGAAGCTAAAGGGCTAACCCTACGATGATGAGAAGAAAATTAAAACCAAGTGGAGTAGATACATGAAGAACAATGATCTTCTGAGCGCACAACACCATCGAAGACAAATCTATTGCGCCTCCCCCAAAGAGAATAAGCAACAAACAGCCAAAGAGAGGTGGCGAAATCTCTACATAGTCCCGGTTTGAAGTAAGATCTCCAAAGATGTAAAAATGTCGGGCAACATGAGGGAATCGCAAGCGGAATACCAATCCAAGTCAAGAGAGATGTCCAAATTGAATACGCGCCATGAAAAAATAAGATGACATGATTCACCGACTCAGCAGCAAGACAAAAGGGGCAGCAGTCATTGGGAGCGATCTGTCGGAGGAACAGAAAAGATTTCGTTGGCATCCTGCCATGAGTAAACAACGAACCGAAAAATTTCACTCTAGGTGGGGCTGAAGACTTCCAAATCAGATCGAACGTAGGGTCTGCATGTTGGGGAAGCTTCCATTTAAAGAAGCCGAGACAGTAGGAGGAAGTGCTATAGCTGCCAGACTAATCCAGGTCCCATTTAAAGCAATCGGAGTCCGCAAGAAAAACTGACTTGGGCAGAATCACAGCAGCAACAGGTGGATCAAGAAAGAGATGAGGACAAGCAAGCATAATCCAAGTCTTCAATTCAGAACATCTTTCATGACTGGATATACGCAAATTTCGCTTCCAAAACGGTCGTGAGAAACCAGTCATACCAAATAGATGAAAACATGCAAGACGAACTGAGGAGTGTTTCATGTTCGATAATCTAAATAGATCCAGGAATAGGGAACAAAGTGGCTGATTAGCCGTCCAATTATCAAGCCAAAAAAGTGCCGAGCTACCGTTACCAATACGAACCACAATGGAATCCACAAAAATATTCCATAATTGGGATTGACGAAAGCAACAAGATACCATATTGCGCCAAATCGGGGAAAGCTTAGAGGGTTGACAATGAACAATATCAAACCAAGATGCAAAACCATGTCGATGAACACAATAACGGAACCAAATCGAATCAACATCCGTATTACGCACTTTCCACATCCATTTAAGAAGAAGACTACATTTCGTTAGATTAAAGTCACGAATAGAAAGCCCACCAAACTTCTTAGGCAACGAAATGGTTGCCCAATTCACCTTACAAATCCTGTTAGAATCAGCAGCCCCACGCCATAGAAAATTTCTCATGATACTAACCAACACATTATTAACTGAAACCGGCAGATTATAAAGAGATAACATGTACACAGGCAACGACGAGAGGACTGAATTGATTAAAACTAAATGCCCCGCATACGAAAGAAAATTCCCTTTCCAGCTAGGAAATTTCGATTTGAACTTTGAAATTAGGGGATCCCAATGACAAACTTTTAAACGTTTAATATTAAGCGGAGTACCAAGATAGGTTATTGGAAAAGAATCAAATCGACAACCCAAAATATTCGCACAAGACTCCAAAGAAGCAGTAGGGACATGAATACCAAGTAACGAGCTTTTATGATAATTTATCTTTAAGCCATAAATTAATTCAAAGCATCGGAGAATTCAAACAAAATTAGTGATACACACCTCATCATTCGGAAGAAAACATAGAGTGTCATCCGCAAATTGGAGAATCGAAATGTCAGGAAGAGAAGCATCAAGCCAAAATCCAGGAATGAGGCCCAGACCAATGCTAGTCTCAATGAGCTGCTTAAGACCTTCCACAGCCAGAACAAAAATGAATGGCGACAACGGATCGCCTTGTTTAACTCCTTTATGCAATGAAATTGGGGTCGAAGGGGAGCCATTCGGCAGCTAGAAAGCCATTCAATCCATTTAGCGCGAAGCCCATTTTCTGGAGAACAGCATCAATATAATTCCAAGAAACAGAATCAAATGCTTTATGAAAATCCAATCATGGATCACCTCAGTTGCTAGAAAGGAGCATTCGTGAATATTTCTACCTTTAATAAAAGCAAATTGATTACCAGATATCAACGAGGGAAGAATAGCCTGAAGTCGAAAAGCAAGTAACTTGGCAATAATTTTATAAATCCCGTGTATAAGCGCAATTGGTCTGAAATTATTTAAGGATGAAGAACCAACCACTTTCGGAATAAGAACCGTGAAAGAAGTCTTGATGGAATCCGGCAAATAGTAAGTAGAGTGAAATCGGTTGAGCAATGACAATTTCCGGCTTGATGCAACCCCAAAACCTTTTGTAAAAATAAAAATTAAAACCATCCGGTCCCGGCGCCCTATTATCTCCACAAGCAGATATGGCTGACCATACTTAATCCTCCAAAAATGGGGGCTGTAAGGGATGAGTTGGAGGCCGCATCTACCAGGGAGAAATTCAAATTGCGAAAAGAAAAAGGAACCAAAACAGTGTCTGAAAAAAGCTACTAGAAGTAGTTGCAAATTGATTCCCGAATTTCATTCCGATCCGATACTATGGTTCCATTGACATCTATTTGTTCAATACGATAATTTCGAAATCTGGCCGACGCAATATGGTGAAAGAAAGTGGTGTTATTATCGCCAAGAAGGGTCCATCTCACTCTAGATTGCTGATGTCTCAATGATTCTGGAGCTTGATGCTTAGAGTAAAGAGATGATTGGGCAGCTCGCAAATTGTCAAGGTCTGGCGAAGACATGGGGTGACTCACAGAACTAGAATGGAGCGACAAAACTTGAGATTCAAGATTAGTAATTTCTCAGTCTAAATTCCCAAAGTGAAGAGCGTGTGTGAACATCGTCGCCAAATTGAGGAACAAGGCTCACTAGTTTTGTACCAAGATAGATTTCTAATGAAACCTTATGTTTTGGAGTCGCCACTTAATTTAATTTTTAAAGGTCAACTAAGAAAACCCTAAAAATGTAACCAGAGATGGGTTCGGGGAACATGTCAGGACTTATGTGTTTGGACTAAATGTGATGTAGGTGAAAAGATGGCTTTTTGATAATTTGACTTGAGATCCATAATTAATTTACAGATCGGCCTACATACCCCATTTTGAATAGGGAAATCAAAGTCAATGTAGTTCGAAAGTGCCTTTTGAAGGCGAAGGGATGCTTTATGCATGAATGAATGCTTTTTAAGCTAAGTTGGGTTTATTTAACCAAATTAATTTATAGACTTTAAATCTAAATGCTTCTTTTGAAGGCTTAATGATTAATTTGAATGCTTCTTTGAAGGCTTATGAATGAACCTAAATCAATTTTAGGGTTTGATTCCAAGTTGATTGGCTTTAGGCCAAAAGATTGATTAATTGTGATGCTTCCTTTGGAAGGCTTATGAATGATTTT
>CAOJBI011671038.1:0-11271 GCA_948277035.1 Euphorbia corollata
TATATATATATATATATATATATATATATTGATTTATTTATTTACTGCCTTTTTACCATTATGGGATTTTCATCTCATTTTCGTGGTGATGGCAATTAAACTATTATTGTTCATTATTTCTATTCCCCATGACAAATGGTGGATTATTTTACCAACTTACTAACTTACTGACTATCACGGTAAAAAATATTTACTGCGGTAAAATTCCCTATAAAAGTGGGAAACTACTGCATAATGAACCTAACTCATTTACTTTTCAGTATTTACTTTATAGTAATTTACTTTTCAGTATTTACTTACAGTAATTTACTTATTGCTGCAATCACCACATTCAGTTGGCGGATTCGCCACGTTTCGTGGTGGATTTTCTTTTTATTTACTTACAGCAATTTACTTTACAGTATTTACTTACAGTAATTTATTTCCAGTATTTACTTTTCAGCACTATTCACCATAATCTGTTAGCGGACTTGCTACGTTTTGTGGTGGTTTATTTTATTACAATTTGTTGTAATTTATACCAAGGTCTTGTAATAAAAGCCAAAATTCCCAAACACTGGGGAAGTGCTTACCAACAACTAACATTTAAATACCGCAACTAACCCGTTAACATATATAAACTGTTGTACAGAAAATTAATTATTATATTTCTTTATCAATTTATTTTTATGCAAAAATAAAATTGGACTTAGGAAAATATTTTCTCGTTTTGAAATAAATTCATGGAATATTCTATATCTTGAATCAACGGTAAAAAGTAGCTATTTTGCTCGTACCCAGAATCTCTCTCAGTATTTAAATTTATAAAAATAAATTTTTATACTTTAATTTCCTGGTAGAGCTGAACCAGGTGGCGACTCTGAGTTTTATTGATTAAATGAAGTTTTAAACCTTGTTTTCACTTCAAATCAAAAGCTGTGATCATGTCTTCTCGCATAACAATCCAGGAGACATTTTCAGTGGAAATTTATCACAAAATATTTTTACCACAAAATTGTTAAATCGGGTTTCCGCGAACCAAATATTGTCACAAGACTGCGATCAGGATCAGGCGCCTTACCAAATGATAGCTCCGCGAGGCACGCGCCCCCGCCCGCTCACAAGTACTAAGAAGGGCACAAACTTGGTCTGGTGAAGCTATTGATGAGTTTCAATCACCATTAATCTCTTGACGATAGCCATTCTGTGTTCTTGAGAGTTGATCAGAAGTTTCCAAATGCTCATCTTAGTTAAAGTAGCTTTGAGCTGGTCAATTATGGTTCCTTCAACTCTGGTTTGTGTTGGGGCTTAAGTTGCAACCATAGGAGGTTCATTTTTCTGAATTAGAGGTTAAACAACTTTTGTTACTCTCCCACCCCTTGTGATCGGGCTCACATGCTCTAAAGACGAGTATGTTGTTTTGAAGACTTCAAACTCATCAAATTCTTCTTCAAGTGGTATGTCCTTCAAGATGAGTGGTTTAGTTTTGGCAACTGCAGCCACAAGCTCACCTGGTACAAATGGTCATTCCATGAAAGGCGCTTTTCCTTGTGATTGGTTGATAGAGTTAGCTTGTAGCATATGAGAGAGAACTTAACTATCTGGAATTCTAGTTCAAATCATATTAATGGATGACGATGAAGCTCCTTGCATTGGTTCTTTCCCTCGGAGCATGTCAAGGGTATCATGATACATAAATTTCTTCAAATTCGTCTCTTCATAATCAAATTTCAGCTTCTCCACATACCATGGATAGTTTCTTCAAGATTCTACAGATGTGTGAAGCATTTCCTTAGAGTTATCCTAGGACATGTATCATATTGGGAATCCCAAACGTGTCATTTCTGGCAAAGCAGTTGCCGTAGGATCAATCCATGTAAAATAATCTAGGAACTGGTCATAAGATTGTTCTAAAAGGATTTTTGGTAAGGGTTTAATCCCTCAAACCAAACTAGAGCTTTGTCTCGAAGAGTAAACTTGAACCTTTCAAGCCAATAAACAAAATGCACCTATTCACAATTCATACAAGTGATGAAACCTCTAATATGTTTTGAAGGGTCCTGTGAATTGTCAAACACAACAGGATAATATGCCTCAAAATCTGGATCCAAAACACGATTTGCACATGCTGCTTGCCTGTTTTCTGCTCGAATCCTTTCCATGATGTATTCCACACTTGGTTCCTGACCAGGTTCTCTTATCGTATTAATACGGCTTCCTTCATCAAAATTCGTGAATTGTCCAGAATCTTGACTCTAGTTAGTCTCTTGGTAAATTTCGTTGTCAAAGATGATCAACAGTCCATGATATATATACTCGTTATCATGTTCAAATTCTCCTAGCCAATTGATCTGTGGGATATCGAACTCTTCTTCCGAATTAGATGGCGGTCCTTGATTCTAAACTTTTACGTCTGGATTGCCAATCATAAATTCTTCAAATTCTATTTCATTTTCAAAATCCACATCCCACCCTGCTATGTTTGCAGGGATATCTACCTATTCTATGCCTTGGTACCAATTGTTCTCATTATTGACATCCCAAAATGGATTAAAAGCTTCATGAATTGGGGATTGTACCCTCCCCGGATAAAAGTTGAAATTTCCTTCATTGTCATCGTCATTTACTTGATTAACATTCCAATGATCCAGCTCCAGATGACGGTCTAAATCTGGAACAACAGCATCATCATTATCATTCTCCCAATTAGGATCTTCCACTTCCGAGTCCTCTTTTCGATTTTCTTCTTCTTTCGGATCATCCTCGGGATTGTCAATGGGATCTTGGTCACATTTATCTACTGGTACATTTCATTGAATTTGGCCCTCATTCTTTATAAGTCCTGAAAAGCCTCATTGGCAGTTCGACCATAATCATCCAATTCAGCCCTGACTTCCTGAAACAGATCGACAGGTTCAGCTAACACATTAACTAGATCAAAATACCCATTCCAATAATTTGGATCATTCCATGCACACTTTGGATCATATAGCTCTTCTTGCTGTTGCCTTGTGCCAGATTAGACATTCTAATTAGAGGAGTCACAAAATTTGAACTGGTAACTACCTTGATAGTTTGGATCTATGTATGGATAGGGATTAACTAGTTGAATAGGAAGAAATGGCGACATTTTCCATCCTCTATTTTGTAAATGAATTTTGGGTTCTAGCCACCAATGAATACCGGAAGCATTGAGATACATGACCATGAAGTGATGCATAAAGGCCCTTGAAAGGTATATCCAATTCTAATTCCTTTCTATAAGAAAACAATTGAACCATTCGAGTTCAGGTCTAACAAGGAATCTCGAGAATTTAGAAGCAAATCCTAATACAAGAATCTCTCTATCATGCATGAAATGAGTGAATCTCTCCTCATGTTTCGATGGATCCGTGTTTTCCTGAAAAATCATTACACTTGGGATTTGATAGTAGATTCTCCTTTCTCTCCTGATCTCCTAGATATACTGATCAACCTGGTACATGATGTCCAAGTTTTCAAACACGGGGTTTTCACCCCGTCCCAAACTATGATGAAAATTCTCAGAATTATCTTACGGTGGTCATTGTCTCCAATTCTAATGTTTATGACATTCACAGTAGTAGGAAAATTAGGTATCAAATTTATCTGTGTGTTGGGTTTCTTCTCAAGTTCTTCAACTTTTCCGTTAGCAAAAATCTATTGTAAGTTTTCAACTAACGTGTACACTCGTTAGTTCGATGTCCCTTCATAACATGATTAGCATAGAAGTTGTCCCAGTCGACCATAGATGGAGGAGTGAAAGGATTAATGTTGTGTAACACATTAGCCTTTCTAAGTTTAGTGAAAATTTTATATAAGGATTCCACCTTTGGAGAGATAGACTGATGAGTTTGGACTTGAGTGGTCACAACAGTTTTAACAGTACCCTAAGGGTTTTGCTTAATGTAGCTAGAGTTGTTTTACCGAGATGAGCTTCTCTGTTTGAAACTTCTGGGTTTGTTGTAAGCTTGATATTCTTCTTTCTTCAGCTTATCTTCCTATTCTTTATTTTCGATCTGTTTGGTGTAGTTTACAACTTCATTGATGGTTGAAATGTTTCATTTTGTCACAATACTTCTGATTAGATCCTTCAATAAGTTTAACAATTAATTCTTCTTGATCTAGAGCTCAAGTATCCAATGTTCTAACAGCCATCCAGCAAAGATAATAAGCCTCAAAAGTCTCATTAGGGTGTTGACAAACCCTTTCAAGGTCTTGGAGTGTGGTTTTCAGTTTGAGAATGAAAGCATATTTTTCGATAAAGGTCGAGCCGAGTTTCTCTCAATCTGACTTCACACATGACATTAGACTCATGTACCAATCAGTGGCGGGACTGCAGAAAGTAGTTTGAAAGAGATTAACAATGTGCACTTCGAGTATTGCCATTCTCATCATGATTCTAAGATAGGCTTCTACATAACCGTGGGGAGATCCCCGTGCCATTGTAAGGAGCGATATAAGGCATGATGAAGTTTGGAGGAAGAGCTTCGGCCTTATTCAATCAATATTTATTGAGATCTACACATTATCACACTGACAACCTTGACAACTTCTCTGCTTTTGGAACCATTGTCTCTATGCCATTCAGTTTAGCTTTCAGTTCATTTAGCTCGGCTTCCTGATATGGAGTCTTTTGAGAACCAGAAGTAACTATGTTTCTCATGTAATTATGAAATTCTGGTGTATTAATGAAATTCCAAAAATTCTCATCAAAATCTCTCCTTTCAACCATGTCATCTTTAAGTCTAGACTCAGAAAAAGAATCTTTGAGGGATTCTAGAAATGGAGGATGCTTGATTTTCCTAGGACCTGTTGTGCATTCTAAATGAGTATAAGTATGTCTCCAACCTGAATGCATAATTGATCAAGTGTTAGCAAATGCTTTTAGGGCTTTCGTCATTTGATATTTAATGCATTTGTATGAACATGTACATGCATGTACGTATGTATGAACATATGTAGGACTCGAGAGTTGAAGTAATAATTCTATTTATTTGAAGAATATTTGAAGAGACAATAGGTCTAAATACTTATGGAGTATTAGCCTAAGGATGTTGTCTTTCTTGGAAAAAATGACCTGAGACATGTAGGTCATGCATTCAAGAGATATATAGATCGTCTTGATGCGAGTTTCAATTTGTTGGTCTCGTAAAGCGGGTTACTAACCAGATGACTCATTGGTCCAAAGATGACTTTCAATAGTTGAAAATGTTTGACTATATTAGTTGATACGACTCAGGGTCAGTTTTGAAGTCACTCGACTCTAGGGTCGGTCAAAATTGACTCATTGGTCCAAAGATGACTTTTAATAGTCAAAATGTCTAACTATATTAGTCGATATGACTCGTGGTCTGTTTTGAAGTGACTCGACTTTGGGGTCGGTCAAAGTTGGGAAAGTTTGCCGTTTTTGTCAAACAGTTAACTTTCACAGTCGGAATAATGACTTTTACAGACACGGAGACTCTAGGGTCGAATCTGGAAAAGTTTGACTTTTTGGTCAAACAGTTGACTTTTATAGTCGAAAAGTTACTTTTACAATTACTAAGACTCTAGGGCTGACTCTGGAAAAGTTTGACTTTTTGGTCAAATGGTTGACTTTTACAGTCAGAATAGTGAATTTTACTGTCACTGAGACTCTAGGGTCAAATCTAGAAAAGTTTGACTTTTTTTATCAAACAGTTGACTTTTACAGTCGAAATAGTGACTTGTACAGTCAATGAGACTCTAGCGTTAAATTTGGCTTTATAAGCCGGATATATGGCTTTAGTAGCTGAAGTGACTCCATGGTAGGGATTTATGTTTATGAAGTCCTATTTCTAAGAAAAAGGCAATGTCACACGATAAATATCATGGCTGCATAAAGATGTGGTGAGTATTCACACAATCGTGATGTTATGCATGGACAAGTTTTATATTTCAATAATTTATAAAACCTGCACAAGGAGCAAACGGTTATATCACGCCTACCGCCCATATTCTCCATTTGATTACTTTGCCTTTATGTCAACAAGGGATTACTGAAGTCTACTCGCATTCTAATAAGGTTTAGGGGAAACCCGTGGGAAAGTATCTGTGGTTCATCTATATGCTGGGCTCCAGTCTCAAGAAAGGGAGTAAAGTGTACCCTGTGCTTTTGTGTACCGAAGTTCGATGGCCCTAAAACGAACCAAAGTAACTCTTTCCACATAGGAAAGTGTACCATGTGCCTTTGTACTTTATGCAAATTGTGTTATCAGATCCATATCCCCAATTCCTAAAGTAAACTTGAGTGATACTTCACCAAAAGTACCTTAATTAGCTAGAGGGTGATATTATGCATGTGCAAATGGAACCCTTAAATTTGCATAATAGCAATATTATCATAAGTGTCATAATTCTCTGTTTTTGAATAAAATTTCTTATTATATCAAAAATTGATTTCTATTATAACTTTGATTTTAATAAAAATAAATGATCCCCTGCAGAATCGCCACTGTGAGTAGACGATCTTTTTCATGAAAGAAGAGGGAGAAATGGGTCAAACTATGCGAGGTATGAATTCACCAGGATTTTGTTTATAAACAAGAGGTGTTTGCTCTCTGGGAAGTAAATTTATTTAATAGAAATCATTTTCAAATTGATTTTCTTAAAAATAAAGCTAAAAATAGTAAAATAAGGTTAACACCCTATTTTACGAAAAAAGAGTCACCACCCGATTCAGCTCCACCGGGAATTGTGGTATATTGATCCGTGATGGGATTTTTATACCTCGAAAATAGAGATTGTGAGTTCGGATATAATAGGTACTAATTTATTCAAAATTCGAGAATTATGACTTCAATGATGCTTTTGGCATTACGACTGTTTAATAAAACTGTAATCGTAAGCCAAAAATTCGGTAGAGTAACGACGCTATTTGGGATTTTTCCATAACATTCGGACGGAGTTTCCCCTAATTTGGGATATCTGATCTTTACCTGGAAGCTTGTTCGCACATATCAATGCATTTTATTGAAAGATAAAATAGTAAAGCGGCTTTAGTGGCTCTTTACTCAAGAATGCAATGTCGAATGAGTAAAAATATCGTAAAATGTTTTAAGGCTTAGAGCTAATACCCTTAGTTACCTTTTTGTTGTTCCAGGATGATGTGAGAGCCGGTTCAGAACCGAGTTTGCCATTGTTTTGATGGAAAATTTTGAGAAAATGTTGAAATAAAAGTGTTTGAAGCGATATAAAGTGGTTCGGAGGCGTTTGACTCGAGTTATGGCTATAATCACGAGTAAAACTGATTTTGAATTAATTTTTTCATGAGTTTAAATCAAGAGTTTCTGTGAGAAACTTGATTCAAATCGAAGTTCAAATGATTTTAGTCGAAGAAACTTGAATCCGGTAGAGTTTTGACACGTTTAGGAGCGAAATATAACAGAATTTGCTCTGGGGAAAACTGATTTTTGAAACTTGTTGAAATGGGAAGGGGGAGCACCCCTTTTATAGCATGTAGGTAACTAGCCCGCGAGCTAATTACCTGCCTAGGGTAGCTCCCCTAGCTTCCCGGTTTTTGGGGGATGTTACCCCACAATCTAGTTACCTAGGGAGGCATATCCCCAAAATCAGGGGAGCCGAAACAGTAGGTTTGGCGTCCATTTTTATTGGGTTTGATTTTTCGTAGGTTTTTGGCCCGTTTAACGAAACCGGACTTTTTGAAATACGATTTTTCGATTTTAAAAATTTACGAGTAAAATAAATACGACAACGTAGCTCCGTTTGGCTTGTGTCAAATCCATAATTCAAAATAGGCATATATCCTCATCGGGTTAGCAAGCATCATGTTAGAAATTTTCTTAATATACTAAATTTTGCTATTATTTTTATTATTATTGGTAATCATTTCAATTTGTTCATATTTTCAAGATTGAAGTAGAAGTTTCAAGGTCTAAAAGATGCCGGATAAGGATATGTTTTCCTTTTCAATTATTGGCTTATCATGTTTCTCATCATGCATAAGAATTTCTGTAGGATGAATATTAATGAATGTTATCTTTCAGAGATTACGTATATGATCAATGTGGTTGCACATAACAAACCACTCATGCTCTACTATGTGCATGTGCCATAGTTGATGCAATGAATGTAGAACAATCAATAAGTGTTGAATAAATCCATTCATTTTGGAAAACGTTTGACATTATAGGATATGGGAAAAAAATACAAATGATTATTCAGGTCATCCGTCCGAAGCTCATCTTCACTTTGAATCTGTGGCTGACAATGTGAGAGGTCTATATCCAATTATTGTGCAAGCCATAGCATGTATGATAGATGATCAACTACACCCAGAAAATGTAAATTATGTTGAGCCAAAGGTTAATGAAAATGTAAGGGGAAGACCGAGAGGGAGTAGGTCAACTAGAGGAAATAAAAGTGCTTGAGAGTATACTCAAAGGGATCATGGATGTAGCAAAAGCTCAAGCCAACACAATGCTTTGACCTTTCGGTGGTCATTTTCATCTATCAACAATGCATAAAATCAAGGTATGAACATTATCAATTAGTACACAATTTGTACAAATATTTTATCATTCCTTTTCTTTAAATTATTCTTATTATTAACACAATGTTAACAATTTTCCTGCTAGTTTTCCAGATATGTGTGGAGTCCGACACGAGGAATATTTTTTATAACATAACATTCCTCAAGGTTTTTGGCTATACATTGAAGGGGTAGTCGATGTGTTCGGAGATGAAAATTGTGATTTTCAGGTCTTCGCAACCTACCTGTTTAGCGATGAACATCAATATCAATATGTCAGAAAGAATACGGCCAATGAATTATGTGTCAACCGTGAGCTTTATGAGGGAGTATATATTAGCGATATCGATGAAGTCATTAAACGTATTAGATGGGGTAGCGGTGCATGTCCTTACAATGAAATGTACCACATGCAAGTAGCAGAAGATTTATTGATTATTGCATCATTATTTATAAAACTGCAATTACATTTGCTTGTTTCTTAATGAGAGCAATAAATACAAGTGTCACTAGTACAAAAAAGGGCTATGGTATTGGTTATTTATAGCTATTTGTATTGGTTTTGAACCGACACAAATGCCGCCGATACGATAACCCAAAACGTATTTGTATCGGTTATCAAACCAATACAATTGGGTATCAATTGTATCGGTTCTTGATAAAACCGATTGGAAAAGCCTTGTAGGGGAATTGATTTTTTATTATTTGTATCGATTTTTCTATGATAACAGATACAAATACTTATAGTATTTGTATCGATTTATTGAAAAACCGATGGAATTAATTATAACATTTCCATCGGTTTTTAGAAAACCGATGGAATTAATTATAGCATTTCCATCGGTTTTCAGAAAACCGATGGAAATACTTACATTAATTGCCCCACATGAAATTAATTAATGAGCAATTATATAGGTTTTTCGAAAACCGATACAATTGCTTAGAATTTTTTTTTTAAAATTTAATAATATTTTTATACAAAATTTTCATCTAAAAACACTTCTGCAATATATTTCCAAACTAAACAACAAATGGTGAAACAAAAGAAATCTTAATTTCAACATTTAATTTCATACATTTAACATTCTCAAAATACCATTCTCTAAAAGATCTACCATAACATTCTTCAAAATACTATTCTCAAAAAGATCTACTATACAAAATTAAACTCCATCCTATACAATCAAGTTATACTTGGACTTTCTTCCTAAGAAAATGAATCATATAAGAAGCGAACCGCTCTCGAACCTCGTTCAACTCCTCTTGGTAACATTTCTTTGAAAAGACTGTAATTAATAAAAGAGAGCAAATAACAAATAATTAATAAAAAACTTATTATCAAATTTACACAGAACTGGTACAAAGAACAGGTACACCGTGAAAAGAAAAATAAGGGAAAATGGAAAGAGAAATTTAGGATAAATTTACACAAAATGTCAGTGGAGCTTGTGCATAATTGGTACCATTAGGAAATACATAAATCCAGACATGTTTTTTTTTCCCTTTAAAAAACAAAACATAAATCCAGAACATAAACTGTAAATGCAGTTTATATCTATCACATGAATATGAAACTAATAGGATAAAATATGTCTCGAAATTATAAGTATCATTTTCTTTTATATTTAGTTTTCCTCTTACAGCTATCTTTTTCAGGAACATGAGGTGAGTTTATCTTTCAATTCATAACACCAGTCAAAATATGTTTCTGCTCATGTTTTACGTTTCAGTGCTGAAAATTATCATTGTTAAACAATAAAAATGAAGTCATATCTCAAAGAGCTGAGTTTAGTGGCATAATAATTTGGAAAAAGTAACTACCTCGCAATTAATTACTATTCAAATTTTATGCCATAAAATTGTCTTTACTCCTTCGTTTGAAGCATCAAATTAACAACTGCTTTAAGTTTTCTTTACTATTAAAAACCTATGTTAAGTAATTTCAGACACAAATAATTCAAGGCTCTAAAACTATTTATACAGTGGAGTAAAGATCATTGAAAGATAACCTGAAATAGAATAAAAAGCAGAAGCGGTATAGAAAGTGTACCTCAAAGACGTTTAAAATACTATTGGTAAAGATATCTATTTATTAAAGATGTTTAAATCTCATTGAAGGCAAATTAACAAATGGAATAAAATAAACCAAAAGAATTAATTAAAACTCACAGGTATGCGTAGTATGCCACATTTTAATATCTGATAATGTAGCATGTACAGGATAAAAATAGAAAGCAAAAGTGGCTATAATGTGAAAAGTGGTTGTTGTTGATATAATATAAATTGAAGAACATTGAAAATTGATTAACGTTATTTGATAGATTCATTTAATTATTCTCTAACATCACAATGATGCAACAACACAAAGTATAGAATTAGCAAAGTATAGAATTAGATTTGGTTGTTTTCACAATATCAATTAAATTGAAAATGACAGATTACATGTTAGATATTAAATTTTCATTAGCTAATCATTTTGCTTTCTTTTGGTTAAAGACTGAGATACATCAAAGATTCATATGCAAAGGAATTGACCATTTTAAAAAGTCTTAAGGAAATTTCATAGGATTAGGTAGCTAATTTTCTATATTTTCATCTTTCTCTACACTGTCCATTCGTCCAGCAAGACAAGTATTTAAAACAATTTTGCACATCATCTGAAAGCATAGAATGTGAAAGTAACACTAGTACTCTGCATCTTCAGTTTTCTTCTCACTCATGAGTGAATAAAAATCTAAAACCAACAACCATTTCGAAAGCAT
>CAOJBI011673406.1:0-12731 GCA_948277035.1 Euphorbia corollata
CTTTTATTATTTACTTAAATAACTAACCTTTTATTTTGATGAAGGAACCAAGAAATACTAATGGGACTGATCCGCAAGCAACTAACAGAGGTAGAGGAAAGAGAGGTCGAGTAACTAACAGAGGAAGGGGCATTGGAAGAGGTAGGGCAGTTAGCAAATCACAACCAAGTACTTCATCTCAACCACCATCTTCCATAATAAGAGGTGTATCTATTAGGGGTGGAAAAAATAGAGGAAGGGGAACTGGAAGAGGTTTTATTGCTGCTAACCATGGTGGTTGGAAGCCATAATTGGACTTGTGGTTTAAAGAATTGCTTATTGTGCACTCTTTTTTTTTTTTGAACAAGAAGACAACCATTACTAAACTTATTTTTTTGTACTAGTGGTTGTTAAAACATCAATTTTTATTGCTTTGCAGAGTACATATGTTAGATGAAATCTTCTTTGGACTATTGGTTGTAATATATTGTACTTTTTATATCTTATTAAGGAAACCAATTTCTTTTATGTTATTACTGATAAAATTGTCCCGGTTATGTGTGTTCTCTGAAATTAATTTTTTCATTTTCAAACAGATGTGGAATTGAATAAGGTTTGCATTGTTGGTTGCTGAAAAAAGGGTAAAGTACATGCATGAACTACTGTATTTTTAGTCATTCTGTTAGTTTTGTAAACAAGCTGCTTTGACTTGTATAATTGAGTTGATGCCAATAATTTGTCTTAGTTGAATTTCAGTTAACTTATATTTTATTTGAATTTAAACAAACAAATAGAAGATGAATAAAGTAGGAGAAATTTGAGGAAGAAAAAGGAGGAAATGAACTACATATAATTATGGTGGATGGAGGTGTATTTATGAGTCATATTAAGGGGCAGTTTTGTCATTTTTTTAATTTTTTTAGTTGACTAACAGTTGAATGGATGGAATGTATCTATAAGGACTAACGAATTTAACGGAACCAAATGTTAGGGACTTTATAATTATTTTGAAAAACATAGGGACTAAATGATTTTCTAAGTAAAATCTTGGGGACTAAATAATTGTTTACCCTAATAGGTATATGAATGTATAATTTATAAAACATAATGAAATTTTTCTTTTTGTTATTGGCTTTCAAACATACTACTTTTTTTGTGTGGATCTCAAAACTATAGAGCACCATGCTAGAGCTCTCAACAATTGTTGGACGAAAGCCAGCAAAAAAATCTCAAAGTAACCCATCCTATTAGGAAAGTGGAAACAAAAAAATATTCATTTCGCTTTTCTTTTTGTTTATAAATCATAGTATTATGATATTATCTAAATTCTCTTTAATTAATACATTTCTAATGTTAGCTATAAGGGGAAAAAGATCGTTAGCCACGCGTAGTGTATTACACCAAACACAAACTTACTAAAAAAATATACTTTGTTTTTTTAACTTACCCTTATTGAGATTAAAAGTTTCTATTTAAAGTTTCATCTGATTGAAAAATACAGTTATGAAATTGAAGTAGTAAAGTGTAAGAAACTATAAATTATCCAAATGAGAGGACTATAATCGTAATTTACCCCTGTCCCTTAACCAATTCCATCCACGCAACCAATCATTTGTTGACGCCGTTAAAACGATTTAACGGTATTTACAGCCTCATGCTCTCGTGTTTACAGGAGGCTGGTCTTTTTTCATTTTCCAAAAAACTGTTATTCCCCCATTCGAGCAACATTCGCATCATATTTCTCCCACCTGTCTCTGGCGAGAATTCTCCCAATCTCGCCGGAAAGCTCCGTCAGTGCCGGTGGCCGAGCATTTTTCCTAAATTGCTTCGGTTTCTGACGCTGGAGGAGGAGTGAGGGAGATTGGTGGAACTATATGCATAAATATTCAAAAAATTATAAGAAGGAAACAAGGTGGTGGTTAACGTGCAATGCAGGGAAAAGAGAATCAAGTTAGGGTTTGGAGGATCTTGCACGGCACAGATGCCTATATGGTAGCTTCTGCATTCAATTTTCCTTGCCTTATGGCGTAATTTATTCGTTTCAACTCTTTTTTTAAATTGTTCCTTGGTTTATCTCCACCTCGTCGTCTCTTATCTCGTTGAGTTGCCCCTCTTTTGGCTTTCCAATAAGGTTTGTTTATTACGCTTTGCTTATTTCCCATCGTTATTCATGCTTTCAATCATTGTCTAATTTTTTCTCGCGCCAATGGTGATCGGGCTTATATTTTAAGTTTCTATACGTTTTTATTTTATTTTAGATATTAAATTGATTATTAAATTTCCGTGATGGATTATGCATTGCTATGAGCCCCTGAATTTGGGGATTTTCTGGTTTCACTCGAGGAAATGACGTTAAATTATAGATGCTTGGATTTTGCTGGCTTTCATGATAATTGTCTTTTACTTTTACAATTAATATGAATAGAACGATGTGTTTCCCGGTGGCAGATTGTGAGACATATACTCTATTATTATAATGATATGTTAATTTCCCTTTTTTCGTTTTGTATTGCATAGTTCCCCATATGTGATCCCCGACTCATAATATGCTATCTTTTTTGTTTAAATGTCTAACACTACGTCTTGTGCTTCTTCATTTCAGCATTTTTCTTTTATGTTTGTTGGCGGAAGTCTGTAGTGCTTACTTCAGATGCTCGGAAAAATAAGATAGTTATAATGTAAAATTGTTAGAATTGTTATCTGTGCAATTTGTTTTGTTTTCCGAAGTTAGTTAGTATTTAGCCCTTAGAGAATGTTTAGTTATCTCTGATAGAGAATTGAATGGAGAATTTAAAGGTAACATGGTTGCTTGAACAGCTACTGGGAGAACAGTTGTTAGATCACCTCCGGAGCATCTTGGTGCAATGGAATGTCAACCAACAAAGTCACTCGAACTTCATCAGTCCTTACTGCAGGGGCACAAACTGAATCAAAGCTTAGGTATGCATGCACTGGGCAACGACAAAGCATTTAATCACTCATTGGCTATGGTGAGACCTGTGGTCCCTGACTCTGGGAGAAGATCCAATTTGAATGTACAGCAAGTGTGTTGCTATGCAGAAGGTGGCCAAGCTGACATTCTGTCAACTCAGAATGGAGATAGTCTTTTTTCGCACTCATTATCAGAATTATTCAGTATGAAGTGTATGATCTTTTCCTTATTATTATCTTTAACGTCATTATTTGCTTATTTGTATAGTTGTTGACAAATATAACATTTTGATATGCTTTTCCTTTTAAATATGCCCCTTGCCTAAAAGTTAACAAGTTCCCAATTTTGGCTTTTATATTTCCCTCAGGACAGTGTTTGATGTTCTGATTATACCATATATATGTTTCTGATTCAGTGAGATCGTCGTCAAACAATGTTCCATATGACCTATCTGCTGATACTTTTGCTCCCCTTGTTGAGGAAGAGGAACCTCTTGAATCTCTTGAAGATATTGAAGCTCAAACCATCGGGAATCTTCTCCCAACTGATGATGATTTGTTCAACGAAATGACTGATAAGATGAACAATATCCAACAGTCAAGTGGCAAAGGTGATATGGAAGAGTTAGATGTATTCAGTACTCTTGGTGGACTGGATTTGGGAGATGATAGTTCTGCAGCTCAAAATAATAATGGATTTGGAGTAGGAGTTTCCAATGGCAAGTCCAAATATAGAAATGGTCCAACACACCCATACAGTGCACACCCTTCTAGAACGCTTTTTGCAAGAAATATAAGTAGCAGCATCGAAGATTCCGAGTTAAGGGCGCTATTTGAGGTGTTTTTTTTATTCCTTCTGCTTTTCTGGTGTTTCCTTGAGATAATTTCCTGTTAGTTACATGATTACTTGTCTTTCAAGGGAAAAGTACCTGCTGTAAATCATTCATTTTTTTAAATATGCAGAAATTTGGAGATATCCAGAACTTTTATACATCTTGCAAGCATCAGGGTTTTGTTGTGATCTCCTATTATGATATTCGAGCTGCGGTGAACGCAAAACAAGCACTCCAGAATGTACCACTGAGGCGTCTTAAACTTGATCTTTATTATTCGATCCCAAAGGTGAGGTTTCAAGGTCTTGTGTGATGTGTGTTGTGTTCTTTTCTGAGACATCAAAATGGCAAGTGTATTCAATTTTCTAAATCTTTTAGGTTACAAGTGTGTCCTGATTCCATGTGTTGTGGTTAATTTTGCAGGATGAATACATCAATCATGGGGCTCTGGTTGTTCTCAATCTCGATTCTTCCATATCAACTGATGAACTTCGTCTGATTTTTAGTGCATTCGGGGAAATTAAAGAGGTAACCATGTTTTTATTCTGACATTTTACAAAGTTCTATAATGAATATAGCATGAATCTATTTTCATCTTCTTGCAGATCTGTGAAACCTCACACCGAAGCCAGCACAAGTATATTGAATTTTATGATTCTAGAGCCGCAGATGCTGCTTTCTGTGCATTAAATGGGACTAATATTTCTGAGAAGCGTATTAATCTTGAGCTGAGCCGTGCTGGGAGTGCAAGATGGTATTTCCAAAAACATTCTATTTGTATTTATTTCCTTGCACATGTATCTTTTCTTCCTTTTATTATCGCGCCACTGGACTGGAGGAATTATTATGGTGTAGGAAACTGAAGTTTTATTTTCATTGTCAAATTCTAGGTCTATATATGTTTTTCTCATATATGTCTCTTTTGTTTGACTTATTAAGCCAATCCTAATGCTCACTTGCGACAATAGTCAAGTCAAAGAACCTGGCTATTTGCTTAGTCTTGGCTTTAAATTTTTTGTAAAGTAGCTGTTTTATCTATTTTCTTAAAACAACTCAGATTTTTAATCCTGAATAAACATCATGTATTCTGTGTTGCAGTTTATTGCAAAGGGTTCCTTCTGGTTTTGAACAAAAGGAGTGCTTTCCTTATCCACTGCAGAGTAGCCCTTGCAGAATTTCAACCGGTGGACACCCCAGTAGGTTCATTTTCAACAGATCACGTGATATGTTATGTTCCAGATTTAATTATGAAGTTTTTAATGACAGGCACAATTCCACATGGGGGAATCATTTCCAGTAGCATGGATGACGGAACTATTTTTGGATTTGCTTCTGGCAAACAATCTTCATTAATGGAATCTGCTTTTGGTCATGGAATTTCTTCTAGTGTTCCAACCAGCTTGTCCTCTTTTCTGAGAGTTGATTCCTCTACAAACAAAGCTGGCTTGGTTGAGCCCGACCAACGTAATTACGATATTCAAGGCACACCAAATTTTCATCATAATTCGCTTCCAGATAATTATGATGAACTTAAGAGTATCATGCAAAGAATGAGTCTTGCACCCGAAAGAACTGACAACAGAAAGTTACGCAAAGCTAGTAGCTACGGACACTTGATTGACTTCGACGATGGCGGTACGTGCCATCGAATTCGGTTCCACTTTCTTTCATTGCATTTTTGGTACCTTAATGACTTAATCTTAATTTTGGCACCTCCTAGGAAACTTGATTTCGTTAAAAAGGAAGCAAGTCGTTTATAATTACATTCCATGTGAGAAAGGCAAAATAAATTAGAATAGATTAGAACTTTTGCTCCTCTCAAATCCTTTTCTTTTCGTTTTAACTAGTGCTTTATGTTTATTGCTTGTATAACAGTCAAAAGAGAAGGGAATTGGTTTGTAAAAGATGTTATGGTTTTCCATAAGTCAAAGCTAATTGCATAACCTTCTTTTTCTCTGAGCATCCAAGTAAACTAGATATTCAAATATATAATATATGAATAGCTGCAAAAACAGATAATTTCCAACTTCCATGTTTTGGTTCATGGTAAGTTCCAGTTATATATAGAGGAGACGGAAATGTTTCCACCCCTATTGTACTGCTCATTTTGCTTAATTTATTGGTACATGTTAAAGTCCAGATCTCCCAACTCTTGTGTGGGTTTGTTCTGTCACCGTCACCGTCACCGTCTTAAGCTGAAGTTAAAAAATATGTCAAAGTTATTCATGATAAAAAGGATGAATGAAGTCACTTACAAGTTAGAATTCATCAATATCAATCAAATTGTTATCTGTATATACATATATATAATTAGCTTGTCTTGTTTCTTCTTCTATACTTCAGTTTTTGGATCTGCTGTAAATGGAGGCTCTTCTCTTACTAGAAATCACTATTCACGGGGCAACTCCCACAACCCACATTCTCTAGGTGTGATGTGGTCAAATTCACCAACATATGTAAATGGAATTTCAGTTGCTAGTCCCACAGACTGGCTGCATAGATCTTCCGGATTACCGTCTCCTGTTGTAAATAACCAGCATGTGGGATCTGCACCATCAGCTAGTCGTTCTCTGTGGGATAGGCGACATTCTTATGCAGGAAACTCTTCTGACACCGCAAGCTTTCATTCAGGTTCCCTTGGGAACTTAAGAGTTGCTAGTAATCCAGTGCCTGTGGAACTTTTCTCTCCTAACATGCTTCCTCATGTTGCTGGAAACTATATGGAACTGTCGATTCCCCCTAAAAGTGCAGGATTCCAACCACACCATCATAGATCCCCGATGAGATCCCCAATATTTCCTGGCAGGGGTCAAATGAGTCCAGTGGGCTATTCATTGGAGTCTCCAAATGAGCGTGCTAGGAGCCGTAGAAATGAAGGAAGCATTAATCCAGCTGATAAGAAACAGTATGACCTTGATCTAGACCGCATACTGAAGGGCGACGACAAACGGACAACACTGATGATAAAGAATATTCCTAACAAGTATGTGCATGACTTAAATTTTGTGTCTGTATTTTCTGAATGGCTATTAGTGTTTATATGAAGCATGAATTCATAAGCCATAGTACTCTGAAGTCCAGGTAACCTAAAATAGTGTGTTCTTACATGAATCGACTAATTTTACATTTTTCATTTCATGGTTACCTGAATTGCCTTTGGCTATAGCTTAACATGGCCATCTGGTGGTAATGGCAGGTATACTGCAAAAATGCTTCTGGCTGCAATTGATGAACACCATAGAGGAACGTATGACTTCGTTTATCTTCCAATTGATTTCAAGGTAAGTATCTTTCTTCAAGCCTATACACTTTTGATGGGAAGAACACTTCTTGTGTTACTTTCATAGGGTTAAATTCTGAAGTACCTGGCTTTCTTTTTGTCGCAGAATAAATGTAACGTGGGATATGCATTCATCAATATGATTGACCCATGTCAGATAGTTCCATTCTATAAGGTCAGTTGTTTTGCTTAACCCCATGATCATAATTTATGCTTGTGCCACCTGTAGCTAAATGGAGGTTATCATGGCAGGGATTTAACGGGAAGAAATGGGAGAAGTTCAATAGTGAAAAGATTGCATCAATTGCTTATGCACGCATACAAGGAAAAGCTGCACTAATAGCACATTTCCAGAATTCAAGCTTGATGAATGAGGATGAGCGATGCCGACCCATTCTATTCAATACCGATGGTCCCAATGCTGGTGATAAGGTATGGAAACCTCACAAGCCATAGCTAGTTCAGTTCCGGTTAGTCAAAATCACGTATTTTGTTAGGCTTAATGCATAGGGAAGTGCCACATGTTGTCCCCAAAAACCTGTTGCCCCTTGAACTTTCAAAGTGACCCCGCAGCTATCCCAACTTGGAAAACAACTTTGCTCATTGAACGTCACGTGTCAGTTTCTGATTGGAGAGAGAAAATCCGAAAAATGAATCTTTGGAAATTCAAACCAACCAGAAGTTGACATGTGACGTTCAAGGAGTTCTTGGGTGCATTTTTTGACAGATGAGGGAGCTTTGGGGTCATATCCCAAATTTAGGGGGCAGCAGGTCTTTGGGACACCTCCAATTATACTTTTGGAAAGTGAACAAAAAAGTGAATGTTATCTCATACTGATTCTTTCTTTGAGAGTAGGTGCCGTTTCCAACAGGAATTAATATTCGAAGTAGACCTGCAAAAACTAAAACAACTTCTCAGGAGAACCTGTTGGCAAGTTCAGAGGAATCTTCGAATGGGGATATTTCTGCAGGTTCCGGGAGGGACTCTGACTAAGAAATCGATTATTGTTGATGGCTACTACTAACCTATTAGGCTTTATGGAATTAATTAGAGGATCTCTTTGCCTACCCAAGTTTTTGATCCAACAAATTTTTGGGGAGGTTTACATATAAACAAAAACAAGTTCTGATTTTTGGAACCTTTCTAAAACATTAGGGGGAGCACAGTTTCCATCAAGAGTGGAAACTCGCAAAAGAAGTGTAGCATCTGCGAAGCTTCGAAGTTTTGGATGTCTGAACAAAAGTATTTATATGTACATGGAAAAAACGAAAAGTTGTTGTATAGAAGTGGAAGGCAGTCACAGAGCACCATTTGATTTATTTTGAATTTGAAAGATTTTGAATTTTGTATGTAGCAGATAATATTTTCGTGTTGAATATTGCTGTATACATAACTTTTGACAAGTTAAAATAATATTAACCTTTTCTTTTCCTTTACAGAAGTTTTCATTTTTGAATTTCTTTCTTGCTATCCTTGAATTTAGGATGTGTTCGGAGTAGACATTTCGAAAATATTCAATTCAAATCATACCGACCGAGTAGAAATAGAATATGTAAATTTTCTACATTGAATCCAAAATTAGTTCAAACACACCTTTATGCGTTACCATGACCTGATACATCAGAGTTTGGAAACTAAAGCCCTAATCTCTTGGACTACAATTCAATTAAGTTCAATTCATTTAAGTTCATAAGACTAGGGTTCCTGGCATGAGTATGCTTTATCTTCATATCATCCATCTACCAGGAACCTGTAAGCATTCTGCAGTAAAAAGAATAATGAAAGACCAGGTAGCACAACTGATCATATGATTTCCTTTTTATCATTTTATACCATATATGACCAATACATGGAGAAACACGTGCAATATTTAGATGTGTTCACATCTCAAATCAACACTAATAGGAAAATCTCATTATAGCTTTGCAAAAACCTGCTCTACTGTTGAATTCCAAACAACTCTGAGCACAAGTCACAAGTCTGAAAAACATGACAACTAACCAACAATTTGTGTTACACTTCGTTTAGGATTTAAGGTTATACCATCTAGATTTTAGAATCACGCACCATAATCTGATACAGACTCATCTTGACTACTATTCATGAGTTTATCATAACTGCAAGGAAATTAAAAATAAGACTTCGCCCACAGATAAAACTTAGCACAAAGCCACAAAGTAATAACAACATTGTTTATTCCAAGCTTTGGTCTTCCGGGATGATTAAGAAACATTGAATTCGAAGCATTGACTAACGTTAATATGAGCTGTAATATACGGTTATGTTGTTTTCAACTTCATTTGATTCAGGGCTGCTTATAGTTGTCTAACGCCCCCAAACTCAGCCCCTAAACTTGGCATAAATGAACCCCACCCCCTCACGCTAAATTGACAGCATTTATAGTTTTCTGCTTGGACACGCTGTAAGCCATATTAGCGTGAGGGGGCTGAGATGTCAAGCTTGGGGGTTGAGAGGCTCATTTATGCCAAGTTTAAGGGACCGAAAGGTTCATCTCAAAGTTTGAGGAACCATTAGACAAAACCTATCAAAGCGGTTTCATGATGTATTAAGCCTTTAGTTTAAATTGGCAAAATACATCGCCAACCCCCTCATGTTGTCCCCAAACGCCGTCTGCCCCCCTGAACTTACAAAACGACCACGTAGCCCCCTGATGTTGGCCAAAATGAACCTCTCCACCCCTTAGATGCCACGTGTCACATTCTGATTGGTTTGACTTTTCAAAATTTTCATTTTTCTCTCTCCACCAGAAGTTGACACATGGCAATCAGGGGGCAAATTGATATTTTTTTACAAGTTGAGGGGGTTAACCGGTGCATTTTACAAGTTCAGGGAGCTACGGGGTCGTTTTGTAAGTTCAGGGGAGCAGACGGTGTTTGGGGACAACATGAGGGGGCTGTCAATGTGTTTTGCCGTTTAAATTTAGTACTCCTTCCCTGTTTTTAGTAGTTAGTTTAAATTTAGTACTCCTTCCCTGTTTTTAGTAGTCTATTTTAACCAAAATATGAAACCCCCAAAAGTTGTCCTTGAAATTCCATGTTTTTTTTCCATCTTTCTTCCAAGTATGCCCTTGTTTACTCTTGTTATTTTCAAAAGAGAAATAAATAAAGACATTAACTTTGAATTAGATTTAACGGTAAATTTGTATTTTCATACTCTAATTAATTGTTTTATTAAAAAAATGTGAAATGTGACAGAGGACTGCTAGAAAGACAGAAGGAGTATTACATATTATAATTAAACTAATTAACACTAGAATAAATTCAAGTATATCGATTCTATGGTAGTCATAGTGAATGGGGGTATCATTATGGATTTTTTGTTATGGCCAATGAAATCAACCATATATATATAATACTTCTGATAAAGAGTGATTGGTATTATATATTTGATAATACCAAGGACAAAGTTAACATATATTTGGCATTATGTGATAAAAGAATCTTTTGTGGTAATAGGCACTTTTGCATTTATATATGTTGGACCACTAAGGGTAAATAAATAAGTCAGGGGTAAATGATTCTTTTTCGAGTTTTCACTAACTTCAAAAGTTAAGCAAAATAATAGTAAAACAGTTTCTGATACAGTCATTAATAAAAAACTAGTTCACGGTTTTCTTCAGGGTCTGTCTTCTGACATAGTCTCTTTAATTAATTAGCAATTTATGTATTAAGAAGTTCTAAATGCAATAGTTGATAAGTAAAGAGTTTAGAAATTGCAAACACAAGATTTTTATCCTGGTTCAGCCTTTACCTTATCCAGTCCTTGAAGACCCTGTCAAAACTTTAATCCAATATTGATTCTCTTTTGGGTGGAGAAACCACCCACTACAGTTAGTACCGTCCTTAATCCCAGCTTGAGCTTTATCAATACATGAATACTATCCTCGCTATACCTAGGCTCTGAGATTTACCAATACACCGAAAATAGTCTTACAATGTATCTAGGTTTCCCTACACTATCTCAACTATAGAGCTAGTGTTTTATTACAAGTATAGATTTGAGCTTTTGAATGATTGTTTTAGTATGACTCTTTTACAAATAGATTTTGAATGAGTGTTTGCTGGTGATATCTTGAAATTATTTAAAACTTCTCCAAGTTCCTTTACTGGAACTTTGCTTCTTTATATAGACTTGAATCTTTCCCGTTATTCTTGAACTTTAGTTGAAATCTTATCGTTGTCTCTCTTAAAATTAATCCATTATCTTACAAGAAGCTTAAGGATAGATTACCATTTAATTTGGCCATTTAGACTCAGTTGATTACTGGTTTAGAGGTAGAGAAATGGCCTTGACATGGAGTTGCTTGTAAAATGGTCCCCACAATGCAAGTTGTTTGCTGCAAGGGAGAAAAGGTGATCTTGTCTCCTAGGTGTCAATACCAACTTATCATTTTCTAAGATATTATACTTTTTTGCATAACTGAATTAAATGCAAAAGCATGGTGGAGTTGACTCACATGATGCCTGGGGATTTGCTAATCAAATTATTTGAAATAGATATCCAGCAATTTAATTTGTTCTTAGATCAACTGGTTCAGAAGATACTTCCTTCCAAGACATTTTTCTAGCTTCTAAGGAATTTTACGCTGAAGAAGATTATGATATGTCTTGTAATAATTGTATTCCTCTGACTAATGCTTCAGATATTAGCTAGGCATTGACACTATTTCAATCTTAGTACATTCTTAATTGCCTCTACCTTGGATTATTACTTCTGAGGTTAATTATCGCGGTAAGTGTTAAAACATCCTTTGAGCATCTTATGCGATCCGGATCCAACAATATACAATACTGAGATTTCTCTGATATTTTCATATCTTTATGGATTATTATGTGCCACACATCAGATATCTTATTTTAATGCAAATTCCAACATGCTCGTTGAATACTTCAATATAATATACACATGACATATACATGGGGGGGGGGGGGGGGGAATTATGCTCAACACCGGGTATGCCATGTCAAAATAATGTAAAATAATTAATATCCAAATATTAGACTCCATCTTCCACTTAACTTCATTTGCCTTTCCAGTTACCATATTAAATTCAACTGCTCATTTCCTCTGATTGTCATCACCTTGTATATCCACCAATTTTCCTTTGATTGTCATCTATTTCTCGCTCTCGATTTGTTATTCATAGTTCTAAAGCTAAGGTTAACATTCTTTGTTTTGATTATTCAACCTGTTCTAACTTCATATTTCATCTGTTCACCATTCTTCGTTGTGATGGGTGTCGAGACCACCAAAAAATAAATTATACCCTGTAAACAATATAGAAATAGGGTAAGCAAAGGTCGATCCCATAGGGACAAGTCAAAAAAAGTAATTTTATAGCGAATGATAATCAGCGTGACCTAGTATTAGTCTTTATAGAGACAGAAAGAGTAAAGCAGGGTAAAAATAGTAAATTAATCAATTAAAGAAAATGACATGACCAATTCAGAATGGACCATGCATTATAGTGATCATAGGACAAAGTAATAAACTGCACTCGGACTTAGATTTAGTTATATTGACGTTCCCACCGTACAACATCAACAACTCTTCCTTACTTCGTACGGAGACTGTGCTTCGCGCACTCTCGACTTCGCGCCAAAGAGCTCGCCGACATATAGCTTTATGAATTAGAAAAGCCTAAACCCTAACCGACAGGTAGTGAGACTCCCAACAGGCATTAGAT
>CAOJBI011674648.1:0-16332 GCA_948277035.1 Euphorbia corollata
CATGTCGCTGTTGATTTCCATAGCAGGATCTCCATTTGTAACTCAATTTTTAGATCCTCTGATTCGTCGTTTATGTTTAAGCTTTTGTAGCAGAACATGTTTGAATTCTGAAAAGCTTGAACAACTTGAAACCATTACTCCTGCAACTTTGTATCCTTTAAATTTGTAATCCTCAGTCCATATTCCATAGCAATGCAGTAATACTAGAATTCGTTCCATTTTCTGCAGCGATTTTAGAAGGAAAATTGAAATCATTTTGAACGAGATCGTGCGTAAACCAGAAGGATTGTATATAAGATTAAAAAACTAAATCGAAAATACCTGTAGAAAAGATGTTTCAGTAATCAGAAGAATATTGGATCTTCAAGGATTTTCGCAGGGATTTTTCACAGAGGGAAGAGAGATCGGAATGCTTTTGTTGTGTTTCAGAGAGAAGAGCAATTTTTGGATTATTGTTTTAGGTGTTTTTCGTGCGTTGCTGAGGGAGGCAGTGTTCATATATACAACGTATTCTCTGTAAATTGAAAGTTTAAAATGGGTATGAAATGACTAATTTCAAATGGAGGGTAGTTTTTGTAATAATATACTTTAATTGGTATATTTTTAAAACTTCCCTTTATTTTAAGTTGTAGTTGTCATTTATATGATGTTTTTACTTAATTTATGATAAATTTTAATTCAGACCTATATTGACAATTAATTAATAGTTACACTTTCCATTCCTACTTAACATTAGAAACCTAAGGAATACAATTGAAATCTTATGAAAGATAAAAAAAAAAAAGACAAAGACATGAAAGGGAATACATGAATATACAAAAAAAACATCATCATCTGATTTAGAATTTGAATTTTCTGCCATAGAGTTACATCACACTCAATAAAAAAGTTTTTTTTTTTATGGAAAAGAAATAAGTAAATATGCATACTCGTTTCTTGATAGAAAACGTAAATTATCACAATTTTTCTTTAAACGACATATTATCTAAATCCTTCAAAATAAATTATTTAGATTTTTTTATATGGTAATACTAAAATAACTAGCCAAACTTAAGTTAAAGAAACAAAATCTTTTCTTATATTTAATTTAACAGAGTTGTAAACTATTCGACGATTCTCTTATTTTGATGAGATATATTACACACTTTAGGCACAATGAGAGATATCTGATAAAAAAAACCCTTGAGGTATGGTGTAGTTATTTGATCATAAATCTTTAACGAGGATGAGAATGAAGATAACATTTCCGATAAAAGAAGTTACCGAATTCGATAAGTTTAAATATGAGCACCACCGTATGATTTTACAGATTTCTTAAATAAGAAGGAAATTTTTTAAAAATATAAAAGTTAAACTATTTAATATTTTATATTATTATAAAAACTAAAAAATAAAAATATAATATGTGAAATTGAATTAATATTAATTATGAAAATGTTATTAGCTTAATAAGTTGAGTTTTAATAATTATATATTTTTTTAGCCACTACCCTCTCCAGAGGTGGAGCAAGAAAATTTCAAAAAGTCTCGTATCTCAGAAATTAAGAAAAAGTCCTTACTACTAAAATAAATTATATGTTTTATTTTAACTTTTACTTTTAATAAGAAATACAATTTTCCCTACAAGTATTTGTTGGGGAACTCAAACAAAACTGTTAATTAAATAAAAGTAAGTTATTTTGTATTAGTTGAACTGCGTCCAAAAAGACCCACCACTGCCAAACTTTCAACTCTTCCCTCCTCTTTCTCTCTATCTAATCATCTAATTAATGGCTACTGATCAAGACTTCACTTTCCCCACCTTCTCCTACGCCGTGGATTCTCCGCCTTTATGGAGTTCATCCCCGGCTACTTCTCCCATCTGTGCTAAAACCTCGTCCAAAAATGCAGAAGAAGAATTAGTGGAAGAGCTCAAAGATTGTATTGAAATTCAAAAGGAAATTGAGAATTATTTCAGCAGAAGGAAGAGCTTTTCTTGGATAGAAAGAGGCCCTTTTTCTACTACCAAAGCTGAAGAAGATGAAGACGAAGATGATGATGATAATATGGACATGTTGTGGGAAGATTTTAATGAAGAATTATCAATAGAGACAAGACAGCAAAACGCTAGAGGTAATAATGATAGAAATTCATATGATGATGATAAGGTAATTAATATGGGATGTGTTCAGTTGGTACAACCGCCTTTAAGGTTGTCTAAAAATGGCCAAAAAGCAGTACTGGTTTCAACTAGGAAACAGCAACATACTAATAATGGGTTCCTTATGTTCATCAAAGTATTTAAAAAGCTTTTCCTACTTCATGCTAATTCTAACAGCCATCGCCGCCCTGGCCGGAGTTTGGTTTTCAACCAGAAAAATCATTGCTCTAAGGATCTTTCACGCTGATCCATCCTTTCATTTAGTAATTTGTTCTTTTAAATGAGGATTACAGAAAATTAATCTGATATTTGATATTTGCTAGTTTTCTTTTTCACTTGTAAATTACTTTTCTTAGGAGGAAGTGGAAAGGAGTATACTGTCCATCTACATAATACATATTTTTGCAATTGTCTTTCATTTGTGTGTTTTGAAATTTACATGTAAGAGTTTAATTGTTATTTTAGATATGTTCACTTGGACTTGTAATAACCAAAACTGGGAGCAATGTAGATTGAATTTTAATACTAATCAATTTGTTTCTTCAGTGATAAATGAACTAAACTTCACTTCAGTTACTAAAAGCCTACGGTTTGGGTTTGTGGGCTCTTTTTAACCATTTCAATAGAGATATATACAATTTCCATCGTCCAGAGGTTTCCCAGAGATTAAAATTGTATGCATTCAATTTGAATCAAACCCGTGATTGAGATCTTGGCCTAGTGGTTAAGACGGAAGCTGTGGACTCTAAAGGTCCCATGTTCAAATCACATCCGAGGTGGGTTGGGGATTTTTCTTTCTATTCAATAATGTAAGCCAAATGAGGCAAATTTTTGAAAAAAAAAAATTTGAATCAAACCCCAAACCTAATTTCAATGAATTTATAGTAGACAAATTTTGGTGACAAAGGCATCTCGATCTGAATATTCTCCTGAGAAGTTCTCCATCAAACTAGCATAGTAAAAAAATGATATTTTCATTACAATGTCATTCAAACTGTATCAGGACAACACACTTTGTCAAGAATACATCGTTCATGCTTGTTTTGCATAAAAAATTATTACTAACAATCAAACATTAATAGTATCCCATGGGCCAAGAAAAATTTAACAGAATCCCAAATAGGGGAAAAAAGAAATTGGTGCATCTCTAGCGGAAATAATGGTATGGGTATACTGCTGACCTCATAATGAAACCAAAGAATATCAAATTTAATTTGTAAAACAAAGGGTCTGCTATATTACTACTTCTTTCACAGGTTCTAAGGGATATTCATGTTGTTGTTTCCAATTTCAAATTGCAATACTCGAAACTTCAGTGAGATATCGATACATTTTAGGATATATATACCTTCATCTGGCAGTAGATCTGAGTGTAGCCAAGATAATGTACAAAAATAGGCTTCAGATGAGAAAGACAAGTCACATGGATATCATTCTGTTGCTTGTTGACCATCACTGTTTCGCTTCTCCTCTGACCTGTGCCTGAACAATTTTGCTATGGCTCTTCTCTCACAATCCTAAAACATTGACCATGACAGTTCAGAATTATTATGATCAAATATGTGAAATTTGATAATTTTTTTATAAAAGTTACGACAAGGCAGACCAAATTTGATAGAAATCTTCACCTTGAACATGTGAAAATAAAGAGGTTTCTCAGGATTCATCTTTCTCAGTTTCTGGTATGTATATGCAAAACTCAATTGATCACGAGGAGTAAATCGATCGACCTCATTGAACCAAAGACAGGAAAACAGGTTTGACATTGGAGTGTGGGCTCTTACAATTAATGACCCTTCAGGCACATCTACATTCAATGCGTAATTCTTGTTAAAATGGGAAATTGGATTAATGCTATAAATTTTACAGAAAAGAAATCTGTAGAAAGATCTTACTGCTTGGAAGAAGTTTGTTCGGATCAGAGGGATCAAATTTCTGCAGTCCATCAGCCTGGTAGAAATTAAATTGCTTGTCGATAACAGTATGATTATACTTGTTGAGTCTCTTGTTTTGTGCAACCTCATCCCATACACAATGCCGATCATAGTGATTAGAAATGGCATACTCATGACCTTTTCGCCACAGTAAATATTCTAGAATCAGCATAGGGTCAAGTTGAAGACGTAATTTGCTGTCCAACCATATTGAATATCTGGAAATATATTTTAGGCAAAAAATTTAGATACCAGAAACCTAAGTTTCTTTGCATACTCCATTGAACTCCATATGCATGAACCTAGACAGCCAGCGAAAGTTGACAATGAAAGTATTTTCTTACTTTTAGATTTCATTGCTTTCCTAAAGGCTTTCCCAAATACAATCTTACATTTACTAGATAGCCCTCAAAGTGCTTTCAGGTCTAAAACTAACTTTTTGAAGCTGGAAAAGCACTGCCAAACAAGGCCTAAGCAGCACTCATTCTGACATGGGAGTCAAAAGGTACAAAATATCCACCTTTGTTCCAAGATCATGATGTATGACTATTTTGAATGGCATTGACAAAAAAGAAAGTGATATCTGTATCAAACATTCCCTAGAACTAAATGAAACCGATTTTAGTCAAGTTCAAAAACAGATCTGCGAGTTTATTGTTTTGAAATTGTTCAGAAATCTCGACGAATGTAATCTTGTAAGCTTTTGAGTTCTATTATTCTTCCTTTCAAGTATGGTCAATAAGAATACATGCAGCGTTGAAATTGTTACATCTATACAAATTAAAACATAAAATTTAAATAGCTACAGTATTTTGGATGGTATATTCATTATAGACAAAAAATTTACTCATAAGTTCTCTGTCGTACCTCGCAGAAGGGAAAAGCCGATGTGGCAACAATTTTGGAATTTTACCCACTCTGCGCATGTCGGTATATGGAAGATTCTTCACAACCACAACCTTCCATAAACCAATAAAGCCTGATCTATCAGCCAAATGTCCTTCTGAAGAGAGAGTTTGCAATGTTTTTTCATCAACAAACATAACAAAGCAGACATTTTTCCTTGATAAACGAGTAACCTGAAAAGGGGATAAAATTTGAAGTTCAAATACAGAGCTGGATCACAAAACAATGTCATAGAAAAATTCTTCTTAATTAAGAAAACATGAGCAGTATCAGGTTGAGAAGAAGAAGAGGTGAAAAAAAAAAGATACAAAAGCCATACTCCACATTACCAATGCAACATAACCTGAGATGCCAATGACTGAATATACAATCTTTTTGGGTCATGAATTAGTGTTTTGGTAGTTGAAAACACATCAGTAAGGTCAATTTATGGTGACATCGTCATTATTTAAATTTATATATACTGGTAGAATTATCCCATAAGTATATATCTACATGGATTTGTTAATTAGAAAAACATACAAGTCGAAATACATACCAATTTTACTGGGGGTGACCTCAAGCGATCTGAATTTCCAAAGATGCAGGAAACCACAGCAATGTGGCATCTACTGATATAATTTTCATCATCTTCAGCCAAATCAAATCCTGTACTTGGAGAACCTTCAGGACCTTTGACAAAGCCACACTTTATCTTTTGATCATGTGCCAAAAAAGATTCTTCTCGTTCTTGTAAGCTCTGATGTCCAGCAAACCTGGGCTCCCATTGGTCTACCCCATCAGGCTTCTCCTCCTTTTCAACATACTGCAAAGAAAATCTAGCAAATTTCCGACTTTCAAAAGGCTCCACAAGCTGTGAACTAGAATTAATTAACTTCATCTCACATGAACCTGTCAAGCATCATATATCAGACACTTTAGCAAAATAAAAATTATATATATCAGACACTTCAGCAAAATAAAAATTAGAGGGGAACATTGAAGAAGAAAATATATTCCATGTCCTGTAAACCACGAAAGAAGAATCATATCCTAATATAATACTGAAATCTGTAAGCTAATGAAGATGGTGGCAAAAACAAAGATCAATGATGCAAGACCAAAAATGTAAGTGCAAAAACTAAAAGTTAGAAGATGTTAGACACAATATTGATATCCATTGTTGGATTACCTATTAACTTTTAATTTTGTAGTTCAAATGGTTCCATGATATAGGATCTTGCCAATGCTATATATTGCTGAAATTTCAACACATGGTAAAGTGGGCCTATGTCGTACACACTCCAAAACCAAGGGGCAATAGCATTATGGGGTGAGTAAGAGATTATAGCATATGCTATTTTTGGGCCTTACCAATAGCTTGAGTTGCAAGGAATGTGGTTTCATGAAAAAAGAGAGTTCTCTAATAAAAATGGAACACAGATACCACGGTGAAATAACATCCCTGAACAAAAAATAGAACCATATCTTTATCATGAAGGAAAACGTGGAGGTACAGTTGCAAAACTAAATATGCCAGTATTGACCATTCGTGAAAAAGGACAAAACTTCTAATTGAAAACAGGGCCATGCTAGATATTAAGGAGAAACTCTACTAAGAAAAACCCAACACTACAACTAGTCCAGAACCACAAAATCCGGCCAAAATATAAATATGAAAACAAGATGGAAAAAACAGAAGAAATGGAACATATATCCTCTAATCCCATAGTGAACTACCTAACAAAAATCCTCTATTCCCGTAGTGAACTACCACACAAAAATTAAACACCTGAAAGTGCAAAACAGAATGGAGCTATTGACCATTTGAAGAAAAGGATAAAGAAATATCAAGACCTTGATCATTGTGATAGTTAAAAAGGACCAGGCTAGACTCTAAAATTTCCCATAATAGTCATTTGCTTTATGGTATTAACAGCTTTCCAGTTTTTATAGAACTCAGAAATTTTGGTAAATGAACTCAGAAAGGGAAAAAGTTCATGAACCTGCACCAACACCTTATCTCAGCTTAGAACTATTTCCAAACGAAGATTTCCTATGCATGCTTTTTTCTTGCCAATGAATATGATACTAAAATTAATCCTCAATACTCTACCAAAATAAACGTAACACCACAAAACCCAACTTACAGGTCACAAGAGACACAAGCAATATGAACTTCAAGAGAACATACTCATTTTCATTTCAAATTTCTTATCGGTCTCTTTGATGCATCCAGTGCTAAAATTTATCTTCAGTTCTCTCTCAAAGAAACACAACACCAAGAAGTCTAACTTCCAAATCACAAGAGAAATAATCAACAAGGCCTTTAAGAAAAAAAATTTGTTCTCAAAATTTGATGCATATACCGCTATAAATAATCTTTGATACTCTCTCGAAGAAACATAAAGCCACAGTATCCAACATACAGGTCAAAACTCATATGGCTTTCAAGAGAACAAACAACTTTCCCTTTATTGCTAATTTTATGAATACTTCAAAGGTACCTTTAATTGTTTGTCAAAGACTCTTGTATCAGTGCTTCAATTATTATTCAAATTAATTATATGTTAATCATACTGCAGTAATATATTTCAAATAATCTTTCTGCCAAACAACACAGCAATCAATTGCTGGACTCTGGATAGGTTCATCATCGTAGCCAATTGTGAAATACCATTCAAAGAATCACAATGATGAGCAGTGAATTCTAAAAGGGAGATAAGAAATGTGCATGGATAACAACCAAATTTGAAGCGACGTTTGCATAAAGAGTTTTTGAGTGGATTGAGGGACTTCAATTTCACAATTAAAGGAAAGGAAGTTCATAGAACCAACAAAAATCCCAAAGGCTGCCAGAAACGTAGCCATATCATGAAGGCAACAAGCAGTTCACAAGGTCCTTCTTGTTGAATAGATAAGGAAATTCCTCTCATTCACATCAGCTAGCTCTACATTCTAGGCTTTTGTAAACAAGACCCTTAAATTAAGTATTTAATTTTAAGACCTCACTAGTTGTTTCAACTGCTACATAGCTAAAGCAACAGTCGTCACCATGGTTCAGTTACGAAAGAAGGGATTTTGCTTTCTATCAGATTATATTTAATGGGCGATTCCAGCACATGTCATCCTAACCATCAAAGACACAAATTCTACAGAAACCTCCTATTCTAAATGAAGGCTTGCAAACCGCTTCCAGGCAAAAACTAATGAGACGTGCCTGCACAGGAGTATACAAAGGCCATGCCATATAAACAAGACTAGACAAAAGCAGAGCAAGAAGAAATCCTTTTGAGTTTTGAGTTAAACATTTTCTTTACTTTGATAAGAAAAAAAATAATATGCATACGGAAATGAATATTATACATGGAGTTTATATTCCTATATACCAACTTCTCAATTCATTCATTTACATTAGGCTTCAATCACCTTAGTGAAACCTTCTCATTTAAATTCCAAGTCTATAACAGCAGCAAAAATCCAGATTTATCAGTCATAACTCAGAAGCTCTAGAACTTCTGTTCATCTCTTCAGCTTTCGTTCCGGTGTAGATCATGTAGCATATAAGAAGCTACTTCTATGTAAATCACAAAATCAAAACAAACAAATATACTGGAATGCAACATATAACTTCACCAAAAAATTTTAAGGACAACAAATCCCATGACTAGCAAAGCTTATAAGATATAACACCTAGAAGTTCAATAAAAATTACCAATTTGTTTCTTAATTTGGTAAATATTTTTATGATAAAAAAAAGTTGAAACTTCTGAGAAACCAAAAATATAAAGAGATCCAATAATCATATTGCTATAATTTAACCAAGGAAGAATAATCAACATTGTTTAGATGTAGCTGGAATCAAATTTTTCATGGAAAAAAGAGAAGGCACTAAAAAGGAAATTACCAGAAAATTTCCGGCGCTTTGGTTTCTTTTTTAAATCTGAGCGTGATTTTGTAGTAGATTGGCCACCATTTTTATGCACACGCTGAGATTTTTTCTCAGTATTATCTAAAGCTTTGGTGTTCAAGGACTTCAGGGTCGTATCTCCAGTAACTTCATGATCATCCTTGGCAACATTTTGATCCTTTGTTACAGGATCCTGGACATTAGAAAACTCTTTGTCATCTTCATGTATTATCCCTACAGAGCTATGGTCTCTATTCTCATGTTCCAAATCACCATACTCGTCAATATGCAGGTCATGGGAATCTATACCATCATCATACTCATTATCAATATCAACTAGTTCGTCATGCTCTCCATGACCGTCATCTATAAGAACTTGATTTCTATTGTCCTCTTCATCATTTGATAGGTGGGCACTTTTTAAAGAGGCCTCATACTCTTCTTCATACTTCTTTAATTCATTTCGTCCATTTTCATTGTACAAGGCAACTCCTCTTACATCTAAACCCTTGGCTGGATCAACTTGAGAATCTCTGCCATCCTTTACTTTCATAGGATCATGGGCAGACACATCCACAGGATCTGTGCTTCCATGATTGGCATCGTCCTCGTTATAATCGCCGTCCCTTCTCCTATCATCCTTATCCCAATACCTAGAATCCCGTCCATGTACTGAACCTTTGCCAAATCCAAGGACTCTAACATTTTCAGTCCGTGTAACATTTGCAAGAAAATCAAGTTCATTATTCTTCATGAAATCATCATCATCAGTATGATCTGCACAGGTCCAGAGAGACATGTAAAGAGAGAAAAAAAAATATCAGACATGTAAAAAAGAAAAAACTCCTAATCATAGTCACCACAGCGAAATGCAAAAAATACACATCACTGAAAACTGCAAACATGGAATTGACATTCGGAGTTATGTAAATACCTACATGATACATGGTGTTTAACTCATATCTTTCCGGCTGTGAATTTAGATGGCATGACAAACATTTTTTCTCAAGTTTGAGACAAGGTTTGTTTATCCAAACGAACTTCCATATTAAACTTGTTATGTGAAAAACTAGAGTAATGGCATTGAACACAAACTCTAAAAAAATGAAAAATAAACTAAACTTGATCGGTAGCAAACACAAGAAAATGAATTCCTTTCTTCAATAATAGTAATCTAAACAACGTAGCTACATTTTTTAAGATTGAGGAAAATAAATCCTAATTGCCATTTTCACTCTCCCATAGCCTTTCTCACACTTTCTGAGCAGCCAAACAGTAGAAAGAAGTTCAAATCAAGCAAACAACGTATTAACTAACCAAACCTTCAGTATCCGCGGAGAGGTAATCGTAAGCTAAAACAGTAACAACGAAGACGAGGCAGAGAAAAACAATGACGGCGCCGATCGAGAAGCTAACAGCGCGACCCTTGTCGGATCGACCCGATCGGCGAACACGAACTGGCTTGTGCAGTTGCTGGGAAGGAGAAGCACGAATACCAATGGAGACGTGATCCGATGTACCGTTTGAATAATGATTCCCTGATTGCCTGTACTGCGCCATTGCTAACTACTTGAGCATTGCAAAATCACATAAAATTCAACAATGCCTCATTACAAACACCCAATTCCACTCCAAAGTACTAAAATGACGCTCCTACGGATAGATTTGCAATGAGCTGTATGGATAGGAAAGAGAGAAAAAGGAGAGTGAATTCAGGTGTCTGGTCCTCAAGAGATTGAAAGAGGCAGAATGTGAGCTAATGAATAGATTTGGTGAACTTTTTGCAGTTGGATTTTAATTGAAATTTCTTTCGTAGAGGAGAGAAGTAGAGAAAGAAACAACTCCATCGACGGTGCTTCGCCGGTGGCGCATTTAATCAAATTTGAGGTGGATGGAGCTCAAATGACCATCATACCCCCAGTTCTCTCGTGTACCTGATCCGACCCAACCCGACCCATTAGAAAATTTTTTATAGAATTTTTTTTTTTAGAAGTGCACTTTATAATACAGTTATTCCGGACTGCACAAGAAATGTAAAATAGGTGATTACTGATGGAGATGGAGGGAAGGGGCAGAGAAATCATAGAGCCAAGCTAAAATGAAGGTAGCTTTTGAATACAGCTTAAACTAAAACGAATTTTCTAAATCCCCTTTTCTTTCTTCCCAGTTCCCCTATTGGTATCCGGTAACTCTCTTTTTCGTCAGTAATTTTCTAACGCATATACTAGTTAACTGATTGAACTGTGAAATAGTTTCGGCTCTTAACTGGTGTATGTATCGATTGACGCCATAAAGATTGCTGTAAAATGGGTCAGAACTTCAATTATTTGTGTGCATGATTTGATTTAATTTTCTTTTCCTGTTGGAAACACATATATTGGCTAGTTTTGAATTACATCACTATATGTAGGGTTGGATTGGGTTGGGTTGCTATTTGCTGGTATTCCTTTGATGTCTATTTCTGAATATTTCTCCATTTGTTGATACTACCATATGTGAAGTTCAATGATGATTGATGAGGCAACTGAGATTTTATCTCCTTTTATGCTTGATCCGGGGCTTGGTTACTTGTTATTGACTTCTTCTAGCAGAGCGGAATTGGTGTCTTTCATTGCAGTTCAGTGTAGCTATCTGACATTGTAATTTGATGTTCTGCTATTTTTGGTGCTCATGTTTCACCTAATTATGCTTTTTCCTTGATGGGATTTTAAATGTATGGATTTCTTTTTTTTCTCTTTAATTTCCTTTGTTTGGTTAAGTATTAAATAGAACATGCTAAGTCGAATTGTTTGGTCCCAAGTATGTAGAGAAGGTGTAGTCTCAAATCTCAGTTAAATGTCCAATTGTTTGATTGCCCGTTTCCTTATTCTTTTACAAGTATCAGGTCTTTCCTTAGAATTTGGACTAATATTCAATTGCAGGTTTCTGATTTTCACTGAACAATTGCAAATTTAGCTATGGTAAAAGCATCATTATAAATCCCAGATAGTAATAGTAATTTGGGTTTCATATCCTAAAAAATATCAGTCCCAGAGTTAGGAGGCTGTCTCGATTTCATTTATATTCAGAAATTAATCTAGTTACATTGTCCGAAGATTGTTTTGTGTAGTCCGACAGACACACACAAAATGTAAATCTTCTTGTCCTAAAAACGATCACTATCCATTTGCGATGCAATCTCTCATTGGGTCTGTATCACTTGGTAAGAGAAAACGTGTCCATTATGCTTCTTTGTTCTTTGCAATCCAATTTTTCTTAATCAGTACTATAATGTTATTGCCTTCTATTTCTTGTAGATGAAAGACTTGTAGCTGGTTATTGGGTTTGCCATAGATTGAATTTATAGATTATTCTGGCTAGACAATCTTTGACGTTTTCATTTCCAGCATATCTCATATCGGATTCTTAAGCCATTTTTTGTTTCTTTCTTTTTCTTGTTGAACCATTAGAGAATAGTAAGTTGAAAGATGACTGCCTGATATCTTGCTTCTGGTGTGAGGTTTATAGTTTTTTTCACTTGGCAATTGCTCTGTTCAACGAGTAGATAAAAGGATATTTGCATTGTGGATAGGCAAGTATAGCCGTAGGTATGAATTTAAATTGGATAATGCGAGATGCTTCATGCACTGGACTACCCTTTTGTTGTTCTTGGATTGTTATTAAAAACGAAGAATGATGCGTAAGTGCAATTCTTTTCAATGATTTTATGGCCTCAAATTGAGTAAAAAAAGCATTAGAAATAAAGCAGATGGCCCTTTATTGAGTGCTTGTTAATTGGCTATGTTGATGTCATAGCAGTTTTTATATTTCCCCTGCATGGTTTTATAAAAACATTTTTGGGCTTGTTTCTTATTTTGTTTTCATATCTCTATTCTCAACCTCATTTTAAGTTTTTCTGATTCTTTTTGTAGAAAACAGATGCTAGCACATTTAACTGTAGCCTTTTATAACTAATTTTGGAGTTTAGCCATTGCAGCCTGATCATGCCAAATTATCGCCTAGTATTACTCGTTTGAATGTGAATTCCAATGCTTCTTTTCAATCAAATTCAATCCAACGAGCCTGGTCCTCTTCTTCTCCACCTAAGAAGTGGATAGCACATTCTACTGCACAATTTGAAGACTAATGTGAAGATATCGAAAATGATTGGGAGATCAAAAGTGAAAACGTTATGAAATCGTCTACTTTGGAATCCGAAACTATTAGGTTACAACATAGATTGTATGCACACAGTGCCGGGTTCAATTTTTAGGCCTGTAAATGTAAGGGGTTGTTCTTGTTTTACAATTTGTAATTCATTGTCTATGGAGTACATTGAATTCATTATGCAGGAAACTGGCTTTGGTAATCTATCAACTTTAAGATGAGTTAGGTTACCAGTTGACAGCGAGTTCAATAAAATGAATAATGTGGTATTAAGCGGATAAATAATATTGAATGAAAAATGGATGCTCATAGTAATTAAGCTTATTGGATGGGTACTTAGAATAAAATAGGATTTAAGATCAAAGCTGATCTTGAGTTCCTTCCTCCCAAGAATTGATGCTCAAATCATTCCATGTGGTTAATGCATGTATGCATCTCTCCAATCGAGAGGTTTAGGGTTCGAATCTCCCCGTATCTTTAATTAGAAATGAAAATACTAAAACATGCGAATCAATGTATGATTTTACCAATGATCGAGTTAAGAAACCTGACTTGCATATAGACGAAGATTTGGGTTTTAGCAACTTTGTATCGTCCATCTTTTTTTTATTCTTTATTTTCTTATTCTCTAAAGAAATAAATATCAACTATGATTTATGATGAATTAAATACACTGATAGTTACTCTGGTTTGATTCTCTTTTTTCCATATTAATGGTTTTTGAACATTAGTTTGTGTTCATTAACTTTATTTAAATTTTATTACAGTGCCAACAAAATCATTTGACCTAATTTGTTTGAAATTTACCTCCATAGTTACGTTGCAAATTATTCGATACCAAACTTAAAAACACAATTCCATGCTATTAAAGAAACCAACGTGGGCAACAGTCAAGCACAATATACATAATAAACCTAGCTGTTTGTTCCCATCATTTCTCCTCCCTTCTCAAAATATGATTTTGCTTTGATTGAAAAGAAAATGTTTATTTCAATAGTTCTCCTGCGTCTTCCCTCGTATTTTTTCCGAATTTGATTTAATTTGTTCGAGTTTTTGTTTTTTGAGTGAGAAAAATCTACATTAGATATTTCATTGAGCTTCCTCTGTACGATTGTTTATTGAATGAAAAAATCTACGTTAGATATTTTATTGAACATCCTTTTATACAATTGATTTCTTCATTTATAATCCGCTGCTACACAACATGATTTTGATAGTTTTATCATTTAGTTGTACTACATTTGTTTCTAGCCAATGATACATATCGATATATCGTATTTGCAATATCGGTTCAGATTTACGAAACTGGTAGGTGTTATTGAAGAATGTTGGAGTCAGGGCCGTCTCGAAAAATTTCGGGACCCTGAGTGACAGAAAAATATAGGCCCTTGTAAATAAGGTCGTCTCGAAAATATTCAGGACTTAACCAAAAGATGAAATATATATGAGTCCTTGCTGAATAAAAATATATTCCAAAATTCTCAATAAAAATTTAATATTTCAACGATAAACAACAAATGCATTTAAACTTTAAACATACATTTTATTTTTGGGTCACAAACAACCATTTTTAAGCAAATTTCAATTGAATATACATGCAATTTTATACAAAAACAATTTCTCAATATTTTTATTATTGATTTGATATATATCTTTGAAAGATATATACTACATGAATTTTAAATTTGTTTCATAAAATAGTTTCAAGTAAAATGTGACATCAATAACTAAATATATACGCTAAAACAATTAAATTAATATTGTCTTTTGAAATAAAAAAAAAGTAAAATTAGAATAAAATAAAAATAACAATTTTTTTGCTTAGGGAAATAATGTATTATAATTATCAAATCATTCAAATAAGTGAAATGAAAATAAAATAACAATATTTTTCATGAAAGAAAATGTGTACTTTATTTATCAAATAATTCAAATATTTGTCATTGAAAAAAAAAATTAATTAGTATAGGAAAAATGGGCCTTGGAAGACTCGAACCACGCACAAAGGGGTGAAGGGGGATATGCCCCTACCAATGCAACAGAACTTCATTTTGTTAATTGACTACAATTAAGTCTTTATATATTATATACGTATACTATTCACAAAGCTAAAACCGGAGGCCCCCGAATTCTCGGGACCCTGAGCGATCGCTCACCTTGCTCCCCCTAATAACCGGCCCTGTCTACAGTTTCGACTCTACCTCTGCAGAAAAAATAATCTAAATCGTCACTCAAGTGCCTTCTAACCCTCTCCGAGTTAGTAAGAAGTTTGCCTTTACAGCAGAGCCATAAAAATGACTTGATTCGCTCAGGACCTCTCCAATTCCATATACGCCTCCAATCAAAATCAAAATTATTTCCGCCCCCTTCACTAATCTGATTGTAAGCTGAATTAATAGAGAACTTACCTGACCGAGTACCGTTCCAAAAGAATCCATCCTCACTTTCACCTTCAGATCGTACACAGGCAGCAGCAATGAGGAAGAGACAAGAGATCGGTAATTTATCCTGAAATTGCTCCCATTTCCAGCTCCCATCTTCATTAATCATTTCACAAACCCGCATCTCCAATTCAGTCTCCGAAAGAGGGCAAAACGCTAAGAGGCGTAGCAGACCAACATCCCCCACCCAAGAATCCGACCAAAATCTCACCTTATTACCCTTTGAAACGCTCCATTGAACCCCCAAGAGCACTTCATCTTTCGCCTGCACTAGAGCTCTCCACAGCTTAGAACACGACTGCCCATTCCTAATAGTGGCGGTGGCTAAATTATTGCACTTATATTTACTCATCATAACCCTAACCCATAAGGATTTATTTTGAGAAAGAATGGAAAAGCCCAATTTCATAATAAAAGAGTAATTCATCAATCTGGGCCTCTTCACTCCCAACCCATCATCATAAATAGAATTGCAAACCTCTTCCCAGTTCACTAAATGAATATTACGCCTACCTTCACCATTACCCCACAGGAAATTTCTAACAATCATCTCAATCTTACCACAAATGGTCTCCGGCAGTTTAGATGGTTGCATCAAATAATATGGAATAGAGCAAAGCACTGATTTAACAAGAGTTAACCTTCCGGACAAAGAGAGAGATTTAGCATTATACCCATTTAATCGACTTTGAATTCTATCAATAAGGCCGAAGAACTTGTGACATTCAGATCTATCCTTTGTGAAGGAAACCCCCAAATACTTCCCCAACGAAGAAGCAATTCTAAAACCCAAACAATCTGCTATATTACTTTTGGCATTGGTAGACATATTGGAAGAGAACAACACATTGGACTTATTAACACTAACTTTCTCTC
>CAOJBI011674964.1:0-11549 GCA_948277035.1 Euphorbia corollata
GATGAACCTTGCATGGGCCCTTTGGAAGGAAACAGTACCTATGGGGCGGTAAATAATTTTTTTACGATCAATTCAATTCTTAAATATAAACGAGTCTTTTCAGTGTAAATAAATTAATTACAAAGAGTCCATTCAGTTGAACATGAATTCAATTCGATTTATGTCTATTTGTTCAAGAAATTGTTGCCAAACATGATATCAGTAGCATGTATGAGACTCTAAAAGCTCGTTTGGTTGGCGGAATGGTTATTCCGCTGAATAGGAGATAAATGAATGAAAAAAATGATAGAAATGGTATAGCATTTGTATAGAATCCTTACAACGGATGGAATAGCTATTTCTATCTATCATACATGCCATGGAATAGCTATTCCTCCTCTCGGTAAGGAATAACTATTCCATGAAATGTATGATAGCTAAGAATATCTATTCCATCCGTTGTAAGGATCTATGCAAATACTTTACATTTTTCCATTCATTTTTCTCTTATTCCACGGAATATCCATTCCGCCAACCAAACGAGTCCTAATTATTCTCTATTTTATTCATCTTATAATTTAATTCTTACAATTTTTATATAAGATGAATTTCTTGAAGTATGTTGATACCAGACTATGAAAAAAAGGTTGTTTATTTGCATAATTTCAACAAAACTAGTAAAACAAGCAATTTCCAAAAATCATTTAAATGGTATCAATTATAACAATTATATATCCGTTAATTAAAAGCATTTACTTTATACGTATTCATTTTCAACAAGTTTAGGAAAACAAAAATAGAGAAAGAAATTAGTATGAGACTGATGTGATTCGACCGACTCCGACCATGTCTAATTCACACCGTAGAAACCATGATAATTTATGGATAACTTATTCAAAGTTTGATAAAACATTACCTTCCTATTTTTGTATATTTATTTTATACCTCTTTACATTTTTATTTTTTTTGGTAAAATGCACATTGTTTTTCTTATCAGTCCTTCTATTAATTACTGATTTTTCCAAAAATTGATGGTGAATAGCTTTTATGATATTAGTTTTACATTTGGCAACGTTCAATTAATTGTAAAAAATTTCATCATTTCTTCTGGTTGAATTGAAGAAAAAAGCATAAAATTTTCAGTGTAAGAAAAATCAAAATTTAAAAGAAAAAATATTTCTACATAACGTTTAAATTTTGATAAAAGTGATATAATAATATATAGAGATAGATGGATGTGAGTGTCATAACGTACTAAACCCTGAATATAACAGATATAAAGGAAAGTTATATATATATTTAGGCATGTTATATATGATATACTTTTACTTGTTTCAAGCAAATATATGTTCTGATTTTCAATTGATACGAGTTTTGTAAAGTTTGCTTTTACCATTGATCATAAGGAATTAATAACTGAACATTTTAAAAAAGTCTGAAATTTTTATTCGTATAATACGATGCGGGAAATGCTACACAATCATATATAGCAAGTTCCGTGTAAAATCTAATACCAAATGAATAAATAAATTTAGATTTTTTTTTACTTGAATCATGATTAAATAATTAAGATAACATGTTTTTGTGTCGAATGTCTTAGCTATAGTTTAATAGTTGATACTGAATCGATGATCTTAAAAATCAAATGTTCAAATCACATCGAGAATGGATTGTGATGAATACTTCTTTTATGTTTAATGTAGAAATAATTTTTTTTAAATATGTCTATTTATAAAAATGATACAATGTAATGTTTTTATACTTGAGTGTGCTAAGATAATTTATTAGCCATTAGGAAAAAAATGTAGTTTGTTAAGAAATTTAAAGTACTGCGTATTAAATGAAGTTTGTAACACTTCTTTAACATCAACATTTAATCACAATGAAATTAGAATTCAACTTTATAAATACTAATCCTTTTAACATAAATTGAATGAAATAGAGTATTTTACATATAAACTAATAAAAAAAACATTAGAAAAAAATAAGAATTTAAACTAGTAATTAGCGACGGATTCTTTCCAGCTACCACTACAAACACTCCATTGATCCGAAATTACCACAGAAGTTGAAGAAGACGATCCATTTCCATTTCCGCTGCCGCACTTGGCCACCGTTCTCACACTCTCAATCAACTCCTCTGTTCTCGCATCTTGCGCCTGGAGTATCTCCGCCAGCTGTTCCGGCTTTATCACCAGCTTCACCTTCCAAACTCCGTTACTATTATATCTCGGCGACACCTCCGCCTCCTCCTCCGTCGACCGTTTCACCAATCTCTGATTATCAAACGACATCCTATATGGTCTCAATTTCAACGACGAACAAGCATTCTGATTACGATTGAGAGGGAGGAGGTAGTAGATATGGCCTCCTTGAAGCGCTTCGTTGTGGAGTAGAGGCGGCGAAATTAGATCGTTGCCGCGGTAAATGGAGTGGCCGGGGAATTCCTTGGTTATGCACTCGGCGGTGATCGGAGCATAAAGCTCCATGATTCCCCCGTTTGTAGTGACGACTTTTACCATTTGGTTCACTTCCATTTGTTCGAATCCTTTGCGCAAACAATTCCCCATTGAACTGATGATGGATAAGATAAAATTGAGATTGAGATTTATAAAAATGAAATGAATTGAAAATGAGTTGGCACAGGGAGATGGTGAAAAATAACACGTTGGTGGAGAGTTTCGTGAGGGTTTCTTGAAAATGCTTGGCCGACACAATAATCCTTTTCTTGGCTAACCAAATATGGCAATCTTAGTTACTCTCCACTTTTATTTAATTATTTAGTTGTGGAATCTAATTATTACGATTTTTGAATAATTTGAGAAAAAAAGTTATATCACTGTAAAAGAAGATTACGACGAATTTCAAAAAGTATTACGTGATTACAATCGTTTGTAAAACAAGTTTTAAGTAATTCTTTTTCTTATAAAAGAAAGTTTGCGGTTTAAAAATGTAAAAATAGAAGATCCTTAATATTAAATTATGTTATGAAAATGAATAATCATGTTTGTTTTATTCGAATTTTTACTGATAATTATAAAAATATAATATATATCAGTGATAAATTTTAAAACATCTTCAATAGTGAAAATATTTTTTTTAAATCAAATTGTGATAACAAATTTTTAAAAATCATAAAAAAATATAAAAAGTTTCAAAAAATTACTCAAATTCTAATGTATAATTTTTAAATAATAAGGATAAATTATTAAAATGTTAAATTGTTTGAAATATTTAATGTGACACCACAATACTGAAACCACATACCCCTTTTGTAAATTTTTTGAAAGCACATACTACATTAAAAAAAAAAAGATTTCAGACCTCATTTTCCGAATGAGTGAAACCACTCAATACTTTTTAAAAACCTGATAAAAAAAATTAACAACAATTACAATAAAAACACCGTAGCATCCAAATAAACTTTTATACATTAAACCTATGTGAGAGGTTAAAATAGTTGAATAGTTTACTTACGACGGTCAACTTGGAATGTATTTTGTGTTATAAAGTAATATAAGTAGGAGTAGGTTTCTATGAATATGAAAAACAATTTTAAAGTAAATTTGAGTAAATTTTATCCATACACTTGAATATGAATGACTAGGATGATGGATTACACATTTTTTAAGTAAAATAAAATGCTCTAACCTTTTAGTTTGTTTTCTATTAATTCAATATTGTATACATATAAATACACATAAATAAGGCTAAATATATCGATACTCTCCTCAACTTGGTCACAATAGCAAGATGTCTCATTCAACTGTTAAAAAGTTCAGTTATCCTTCTCATGTTGACAAAAACGAATCAATTAACCCCTTATGTTCACTCCACCACTCTAATCACTCCAAAAAGTGTAATACACACCACATCATAAAAAATTGAAAAGCCAAACGTGACAACATAGGGCAATATTTCAAATAAAATAAATTTAATTGCAATTGCTCACCTCCTCATCCAGTTTCCAGCCCATCAACACCACCGGAATATTACCACCACCGACAAGGTCATATACTTTTTCTTCGGCCACACTTGGGTGGTCGTTTCTCGTTGATGCCCATTTTTAGTTGTCTAGTAGGAGAATATAATGAAGAAGGAGAGCATAATGCCGAATACAAGATCATCGCCGGTGAAGATGTCGAAGGGGTTAAGTGGTTTGACCACAAAATCATATGCTCTTTCCTCCAAACATTTATTTTTAATCAAATTTTCCTATTTCAATCCGTTGATTTCAATTTAATGAATTAAATCAAATTTCCAATACATAGCGTGTATCATGGTAGTCTCTCACTTTCTTTCCTATTCACCTTGGTATAAGAGTAACGGTTGCTAAAGAGATAAAATGTTGTTGACCAAAAAAAGTTCTAACAGTGATGATATTTAATTGACTTTTTAAAAAACATTGAAGAGTTAAAATTGACTTTAATCATTCATACAAATATTCAGGTTAAATGTGCCAAAATGTCACGTGGAAAGAAAATGAATTTGCTCTCCATGGCATTAAAGTTGTAATTTAGAATAAATACAAAATTGATAGCCACGTCAACAAATTGATTTGGACTCGAGTTGAAAAATGTATGATAGCATGGACTATCCATATCATATACACGTCAAAATTTGTATGAAATTTTACGTCTAGTTGGTTTTGCAATGACATTTTATAACACTCGATGATTTTGTTCTTTCAAAAAATTGTAATGTTAGATGAATGTGCTAACTTTTTAGTTGCTATTTAAAAAAGCATCGGGTAAAATTGATGCTATTGAAACCGGATCGGATCTCTCAGTCAAATTTGTTCAATTGGAAATTAATTCCGGTACAGTTCAAAAAAAAAAAAAAACTAATTAATCAATCAAAACCCGGTTATACATTATTATCAATGTGATAAAGCTAAAATCATTATTTAATTTACGCATATTTTTTTAATAGAAATTGAAATTATTAAATATCTATTATTTATTTATTTGTGAATACACGTTACTTATTAAATTTGTAAATGTTATTGAGAATATTTATTTTTCATTTATATAGCTTAAAAATTATTTAAATCATTAAGATAGACGAATATGTATAATCAACATTAAGCATTTTTATTTCATTCCATGTTTATGTATTTTATTTTTAAGGCTTTTATTAATTTATAACTTGTTTATTTATGTTGAATGAATCTTATATATATTTATTTAAATATTTATATAAAAAAACAATGACCGAGCCACGATTGAATTTGATTACATCCATAAAACTTTGAACCACTCATTTCACCAATGTGATGTCTAAATTGGTTTGATGATATTGGGTAAAACCATTCCCCCCAGTAAATTATAAGGGGACTTTTATCCCTTTACCCTAAATTTTGGATTTATCTATTAAAAAACTTGAAGAAATAATTTTGGAATGGAATAAATTGATACTTTGACAATACCACCTACGAAGTCACCATCGTAATGTAGATTTTTTTTTCTTCAGTTTATCAGTATGTTTCTCGACATGATATAAATATTATGGTTAAGTTTTACCTATCAACTTAAATTTTAGGATTAAACATGTTTATGACATGGTATCAGGGTAGCTTATTTTAAGGTCGATAGTTCGAATCCTAACAGCTTCATTTATTGAATTAAATAACAACACGTAGTAGAATGACTTTGTATTGTACTTGTTTCAAGCCAAAAAAAGCATTTACATGCGGGTAAGTATCATGAATAGTATAAATACACCGATTTTATCTATCGACTTCAACTTTTTGGATAAATGATTCCACGATATAGTATTAAAATACCTTAAACCTAAAGATCGAAGGTTCGGATCCTAACAATTCCGTTTATTAAAAATAAATAATTAAATACAACACATTTCGACTCCTCAAAAGGTATTCACGTGCGAGGAGTAATTTAAATATTTTATATGTTTAAAAGCTTTTTATCAAATGGATTCGTGACAGTTTTCAGGTGGAGCCCGCTTTTAATTGGCCGTGAAAACAAAAGCTTGCTTCGTATATGTTTAATTAATTTACTTAGAAGGCCAGCCACTCATGCCTTGTATCTGGAATACAACGATGACCGTTGATTCTTAACATTTACAGAGGGTGCGGTTTCGAATATGTGATTTTTTATTGGAATTGTAATTACTTCGGATGCAATTTAATAAATATTTATATATTCAATAAAAAATGTAACAAAATGTAATTTGGTATGAGATTATCAAATGTTACTTATTTTGTTGTTCATCTAATTCACTGTATCTTTGTTTCATCATGGATCCATCTTTTTTCAAAAAAAAAAAAATATAATTTGTATCTCATAAAAATAAGTGTGTGGACTCCGTATTTTATGAACCTGTTAATGAATTAGCTTTTATAAGAATAATATGGACCAATATTAGAATGAATTTTTTTAAATCAATTTTCTAATTTCTTTATTTTGGGTTAATCAATTGCAATTTTATATGAAATTTTATTTATATATGTTTGAAATATTAAAATTTTTTTAGTGCATGAGTTCTTGGACTGTAAAAAACAATCCTAGATTTATCTCTGACAATTGCTTATGATGGATAAGTATCTTAATAAAGATTTTTTACGTTTAAAAATCTAAAACTCAAAACCTTATTTTAAATAATTATCAAAACTGCATGTTACTTTTTATTTCAGTAAAGCATGACGTGAGGGTTTCTTAGAATGTATGGCCGACACAATAATCCTTTCTTGGCTAATCAATTATAACAATCTTAATATGCTGCGGGATACTTTCAATTGTGGGATTCTGACCCTACTTTATTTTTCGGCATACTAATACGTGAATTTAAGAAAAAGAAAGAAAAAGAAAACAATACGATGTTTTGGACACATTTTATAACATAAATTTTAAAAAAATATTACGAGATTTCATTCGTTTTCAAAATGGGGTTCACAGAATTTTGGGTTACAAAACAAAGGGCTTGAAATTTCGCGTTAGCAAAATAAAGATTTTCACTAACATCGTTAAATATGATGACATGCCAAGGGCACTTAAGAAATACCCAATTTTGTTCATCTCCCAAATCCTAGAACGAAACCAAATTCAATTGGTTTTGATTTGTTAAAGAGATCTGGAATTTACTTGCTTTTAAATTTTGAATTTTAGAAAATTCTTGATTTCTCGGTGGCTTGAGACATGCGGAGATTTTTCTCAATTGAGATGTTATTGGTGATAAAAATAAATTACAAAACAAGAGAAGAGAATGGATTGATGTTATTGGTAATAAAAATAAACTAGAAAATAAGAGAAGAGAATGGATTTTTGGCGACTTGGTCTCTGTATCAAGGTTTTCGTAGATTAAAAGAAGGGCGCGTATAATGCTACGCCAACAGGTATCTAAACTAGACTGGTAGTAAAGAGTGGTGGTGCTAGGATATGAAATTTTGATATTCGTAACAAACATACTAAGTTTGCTATAAATTAATGGAAAAAAAGAAATATCACGAGAATGAAGGCTAAACGGTTAGTGTTGTTACTATTGATGACGGCTCAATTGTTCGTGGTGGAATTGACAATGTAGGTGAGTCGGAATTTGAATGAAAGTGAGATCTTGAACTGTTGATATAGAAATGAAATACTGATCGGATTGAGTTTCATCCCCGTCACTGACATTAAGAATCAGGGTTACAATGAAATGGAAGATCCGAGAAGAGGAAGAATTGGTTTAATGCTGGAGAAGATGAAATAAAATATCAAAATTGAGTTTTTTCAAAATATTTCGGCTCAAATCATTACTTTTAACAAAGTTAATGAAATAATTTTGATTTGTTAACACTTTAAAATATAAATTCAAATAAAGTTCATGATATGATTTTAACGTCTCGTAGAAAAACATAATTTAATTCAATTAGATATGAATGAATTGGATTCAATTTTATACACATCATTACAAAAGAAATTTAAAAACTGAATATATATATTACAGGCTTACAGCTGTTATTAATAGATGCCCAATGTAACGGTGACTGAATACACACCAACAAAAACTAATATGTCAACATTAATCCACTGTGCAACAATTTAACAAATGATTTCAAGTCAACCAATTATAATAACATCACGATAACTCAATCATTTTATCATTTGGGGGGATCTTATTTAAATTTTGAAGTTGATCATCTCAGGGGAATGCCCATTACTAAATTCACATCAAGTTATACAAATTACTTTTATCATATTTTTCTTGTATGTAAATCACCACCCAATACTTTGTTTTGATAACGAATGAACTCATGGGATTCGGTTCCGGTTTCTTGTAGGGATTTATTTTTGCATGAATTTTCATTTCATTTAGTGTTTTGTTTTCTTTTTTCGGTTCTATGTTCTTTTCTTTTCAATTTTAATAAAATAAATAGTTGGGGTTTAAAGGAGTTGGGAAAGATATGTCCTCTGTATTGTTCAATCCCGTATATATCTTCGGACGTTATGTAAGCGACGGTTTCATTTGGGGATACACGTCACCCTCGCTCTTTTCTTCATGTCTCTTCTATATTTTATTTAAAAAAATCAAATTTCGTATCTAGTCTAATAATTTTAATAAATAAATTACTATAATTATTTGAAAACTTTGATTAGATCTTAGTTACAATTGAAACCTTCATTTCTTCCTATAAATATATTTAATGAAAACCGAACATAAATTTCTTTTCGATTACTCATATTAAATTATCAATCGACTTACACATCAATTATACTTACAAATCTGTGAGAAGTTTACTAACCATAAAAAATTAATAATTTGAATTATAACATGCGTGTGAGAAGGATTTTATTAAATTAATCATATGGTGGGAGTGTTGGACCATTCATCAACGGGGTCTTGGCCGACCTCATTGTATCTCTTAGTAGATATTAATTTGAGCCTTATTAACCACGTTTCATCGAGTATCTTTTAGAGAATTTAAGTTTTTCATTCATCACGTTTATTTTGATGTATCCGTGTTTTCTTTTAAGTTTTATATCATTCGGTTTTGTTGAGTATTCTACCTCAGCAAAATTTGGTAAACTGAAATTTAGCTCAGTTTGAGTATTTGTTCATTATCTGCTCAACATAGCATTTTTTCTCTTAACAAACTAAGAAAACTTAAAGTAAATTGAAAAATGAGACAAAATCGAACTAGAAACCATACTTAGTCATTCACCCCCTCTGACTAAGTGTTTTATAATCAACGAGGCCAACAATAAATATTACTATAAACAATAATACTTTATTTTATATAATGATAAATATATTTATTAATTATGATTATATTTATAAAATAAATAATGAAAAATACTTTTATTATTTAATTATAATATTATTATTTATTATTCATAAGCATTATATGTTTGATATTATTATTAGTTACTTGTAATACTACTTAGTATATTACATAAATATTTTTATTAAATATTAAATAATTTTTGTCAATAATAATTAATATAGTAATTTACTAATATAATGGGCGTCAGTTTTGACATTTAAATCAACATGAATGCTGCGGGTTGAAGATGGGATTCGTGAGCCAACTTTATTGGGCCTAAAAAGTAAATGGAGTTCTTGATGGGCTTTGTCTATGGCTCTAATATTCATAATCACCAGCTAAAATACTCCAAAATTTTATTCTTATTTTTGTTGTCTTCTTTGCATTTTATAATCCTGTTGGGGCTAATTTCGGATATAGTATTTTTCCTTCCTTTACTTTTTTTTTTTGTGTAATTTTCAATTGGAAAAAATTTCATATTTTTATATATTAAATAAACTATAAATTTGCAGTATTTCCTCATGCTCCATGCTTTGCCCAAGGTCTAGAAGCCATGAAACCACATATCCTAATTATACTTTAATCTTGTTTCTTTATTTTATCATTTTGTGTGTGTTTCTTTTGAAAATCCGTACGCTTGCATGGTACAAAATCCATTTCCAATATTATATTATCTCTGTATAGCATGATACATGGATGGTATATGCATATGAAATGTTCCTATTTAACCTATTTAAAGACATTTGTTTGAGCAATTCTTTTATTGCGCATGGATAAACGTAAATCAAGCAAGCGTATCATATACTATAGTATTTAAATATTAAGCAAACGTATCATATACTATAGTATTTAAATATTTGTGTTAATATCATAATTTAGACGTTTCCATCTAGAAAAAAGAAAGTCAAAACTCAATATTTACTGATTTATTTAATCCATTGTTAACCCCATTTACGGTCAGGGACCATCCTATATTTATCATATATCTATCACATTGCTAATCTTTTTTTCTTTGATTCATACGTCTGACTATACGATATTATTGTTGTTTTAAATTTAATTGATAAATAAATAAATAAATATAAAAAGAATCAATATTTTGGGAAAATTTTATTGTTTTGTACATGAGAATACATAGGCCACTGCAGAGAAACAAATGTTTCTGTATATAATTTTTATAACATAAGAATATATTTTGAAATTATATTAAATAATGATTAAAAATTCAATGAGTTCTGTAAGCTGATCAATGGCATAAGAATTTTTTGTTTTTTTTATGACAAACGATAAACAAAAAAATTTAAACCTTTGATATTATGAAAAAAAACTATCAATCATAAAGTTTTGTCCAAATACGCTACATCTTTTAAATTTTAATATATGCTTCCTCTTTATATAGTATATAACCATATCTCAAAGTGTGATTAATTGTTTCTTTTACCGAAGAAAACACCAATAGTATAAATTGGAGGCAAAATAACAACCGTTGATAAAACTAAGTTCCCCTTATTTATTGAAGAACTACTAGCTGCTTCGACTAACAAATGAGCAGGATCATTTGCAGACCTAATAATAAACATTATTTTAATAGTTTGAGATAAAGGGTGTGTTAACCGTGTGACATCTTATTTTGGATTTCAAAATAAATAAATGTTAGAAATGAAATTGAAATCAAAATAAATACGTATAAAACCGGCCAAAACTTAAACAGTACATAAAATAAAAACTGCTGTGCAATAATGAATATCCAATTAATGCCGAATACATGTGTAAAGTGTAACCAACCCATCCCATGGTCCAAGAGGCCCGAAATGCACGTATCAGATCAATTATATATAATACATCTTGCGATTGGTGTTTGAAAAAGCAAACAAATGAAAATGGGGAACTGTATCTGTTCAAGAAGGAAGCGGGCAATGATCAGCCCATTATTATCATCATCATCAGAGCATCAAGATGAAGATATTAACAGCACTTCAACGTCAACCAGATTAAGAGTTAAAGTGGTTATGACTAGAAAGCAACTTCAGGAATTCATGAGCGAGGTGGAAAACAAACCGGATCTTGCCCGGATTATCTTCCAAGAATACCTTAATGGTAGATTCAGTTCTACGGCCCATGTCTTTGAATCACAGCCACCTGTTAACACTCTCGATACCATATTCGAAGAATCACTTTAATTGCTCCATTTTTATCTTCATGTAAACCGTGATTAATAAATGTGTCCCTTATTTGATTTTCTGATCACTATCCCATGCATATATATACAAGCATATCATGACTTTAAAAGTTTCCTTTTTTTTTT